>LVVV01432127.1:0-13330 GCA_001676325.1 Amphinemura sulcicollis
ACTTAATAATAAAATCTACTGCCCATTGCGACCTTTCGTAATTTAAACTAGTTTCAACTAATGCATTGTGTATAACGTATTTAAAAGCAGTCCAGTTTTGGCATCTTTTGGCAACCTCCCAACATTTTAAACCCAAATGTGATAGTAAACTATAATTTTGAATTTGGAAAAAAATATGGTTTATTCATTATCACCAATGAGCCCCTGGGCTTTGTGAACTTGTTTATTCTTGCTAGTGTTCTCTAGGTAATTCACATTTTTGAGAAATTTGTCTGCAGTAACCAGTGTACCTACCTATGTAATAAGATAAACTTCAATTGTTTGGTTTATATAATATATGTACTCTGTCATGGGCAACTCTTTGCAGAAATATATTTTTTATTTTTCTTCTTTAGAATATTGCGTCAAAAAGCGGCATTTGTTTGCCTTGACAAAAATACAACTGCAGAGCTCCGTAAAAAGCTTTTTTGTCTCCTAAACATTCGTTGGATATTTACTATTAAAAACCAAAATGTTTCACTGTTGGCCAACTTGAACGAAATAGGAGAGTTGAAGCAAGAAATCACTGTAAATGGAATTGCTGTGGAGTTATGGGAATTGAGAGAAGTGGATATCAATCTACCAAACTCTTATAGCTCAGAAATTGCTTATGCAATTATGACCTCTGGCTCTTGTGGGGAACCAAAATGTGTGCGAGTCCCACATAAATGTATTACACCCAACATATTGGAGTTGCGGTAATTAAGTTTTCTCAGTTACCTGTAATTCATAATTCAAACTAACTGTATTATGAATGTTCTTAATTTTAATTATTCTGATTTTCAGATCCATTCTAGATGTATGCTCAAGTGACATCATATTCTTAGCATCGCCGTTAACATTTGACCCATGCATCGTAGAACTATTTTTGGCATTAACCTCCGGAGCAGCTGTTTTAATTGTTCCAAACGCAATTAAAGCAGCTCCGTCTGTTTTAATTGAGGTACTCTTTCCAAATGTGCCTTGCATTTATTCTGGAATTACTATAATGCAATGCACACCATCCATTATTTCACGATGGTCATTGGAAACTGTGAAAGAAGTTGTTCTGGGGGAAAAATCATCTTTGAGAGCACTGCTGCTAGGAGGAGAACCTTGCCCAAAAATCAACGTCTTGCAAGGATGGAGGTCACCAAACAACTCAACGGCTATTTATAATGTGTATGGTATCACTGAAGTTTCTTGCTGGGCTTCAGTGCATAAAATTGATTTTTTGGATCTAAACACAAGTGGGGTGGTTCCATTAGGAATACCTTTCAAAGAAACCATCCTGCAAGTAAGAGACAACACTGGTACAACTATTGTATCTGGTGGCCTGGGAGAGCTATTTATAGGTGTGTATTTATTGAGACAGTGATTGCAACATTTAGTACGATTGATTTATTGGTCGATTGAATAAGCTCTCCAATATTTTGTTATATAGGCAGTACAACAAGAGTGTGCTCTATTGACAATGAAAGCAACGAGCAACTCCAATCATTGCCTTTGTTCCGAGCTACTGGTGATATCGTAAAAGTAAGACGCTAACAATTTTATGAACCTGTAAATTTTCACAAGTGCTCAAAGCAACAAATAATTGAAGAAAATAAAATTACTCTTCCTTCTAGATTGAAAACAATGGGCTGATCTATGCATACAGAAAAGATCATGTAGTCAAAAGGTGGGGCCACAGGGTAAATCTAGTTGAGATCGAGCAACTAGCAGTAGAGTGTGACTTTGTAAATAGCGCTCATTGCGTTTGGGACTTGAACAGAAAAAAACTTGGCTTATTCATCAAGCTCTTGAAAATTGATGAAGATATTATGAAATGCATCACACTGATCAAATTAAAATGTGGGGAAAAATTGAAATATACCTCAATGCCAGATTTGATTTTGCATATTTTGGAAGTACCTCTCACAGCTCATGGAAAAGTGAACAAAAGAAAGCTTCGAATGGTAATGAACAACGAGTTGGATAATGACCAAAAGAAGCTAGCACAAAATTGTGGCAGCACCACCATTCAAGTGGTATTTCACGATTTGTGGCTGAAATATCTTTGTTGCTCTTTTATTCTTCCAAATGCCAGTTTCACAGCCCAAGGAGGAAATTCGCTTGTTGCCTTGGCACTTTCCAATGATTTAGAAAAATCTGGCTATGCAGTGCCCACAACATTAATATCGAGCCTGCTTAGTGGTTCAACATTTGAAGAATGTTGCAAGAGCTTGAACTCTCTTCCGTTTTTGAGAAAAGATACAGATAAATCTATCTTCAAGAATGACCAAAAACATAAGGCTAAACAAATTATAGGCAAAGAGAGTAAAGGCAAGAAACAATGCATGAGGTCAGTAACAGAGCCCAATGTAGAAGCTGCAAGCTGTTCAAGAGTGAGCTTCTCCTTGTGTCGTGGCCGGCGTTATGAATACGGAACCCCTGTCGAGGCAGATAGCATCGCTACCAGGGTTCATGATCTTACTAGTATTTGCTTGGAATTTGCCTGGAAAGTTGACCTTGGAAAATGTGTAGATGCCTCACCTCTGCTAATTAAATATTCCTGGTAATTTACAAACATAACATAATATTTAGCCATTTCGATTCAGACATTGTTTATATTATAATTGTTTTATCTTTGAATTTTGGCAGTAACAAGAGCAAAGTAGTTGTTGGCTCTCATTCTCATAATCTGGCAATAATTGAGATGAAGACAAATTTAGCCAGTGCTGACACTGTGGTGTCCCAAATCGTTGCGCTCAATGACCGAATTGAGTCATCGGCTTGCACCTCTTCTTGCGGACGCTTTGTTTTTGTGGGCAAGTCTTTTCTCAACAAGATATCTTAGAGTATGTTTAATTCATCCCACTTAAGAATTATGTACCTTTGTAGGTTGTTACGGAGGCTACATTTATTGTGTTGAGATTGAATTTAGCAAAATATGCTGGAAATTTAACACCGGTAGTTGTGTTAAATGCTCTCCTGCACTGTGCTTGGCTGGAACGGCAGTTGCAGTGGGCTCTTACAATGGCTTACTCTACTGCATCAGAATTCGGGTAACTACACTTTCATTAAAATGCTTTGAATCGAAATGCGAAAAATATTCTGTGCTAATTGCTACTGAACTCATTGACAGGATGGGAAGCTGTTGTGGACCACTCAGCCTGGCTCAGGGGGTATAGTCTCCTCACCATGTGTCAGCAAAAAAGATAACATCATCTTTGTGGGGTGTCTCGACGGAAGTTGTTCCGCAGTCAGTGAGAAGGATGGTTCAAATGTTTGGAAAACCCAGCTAAGCTCACCCGTGTTTTCGAATCCAGTGATGGTTAATGGCGAGGAACAGGTGCTATTTGCTGAGGTGACTGGTTTAGTCCACTGCATATCATCGCAAGGAGATAAGGTGTGGCAGTGAGAGTGAAAACACAATGAGTGGAAAATAAATTACACTTACCTCTTTAGTATAGTGTAATGTGCAATTTTCGTTATTTTAGGTCTGGACCTTTCAAGCAAGTGGCAATATTTTCTCAGCAATCAGCGTGTTTTCAGAGAAAGAAGACAAAATTTTATTTGGCTGCCATGACAAAAACGTATATTGCTTGCAACTAGTTGACGGCAACAGCATCAAACTGAAATGGAAGTCGGAACTGGATTCAGTAGTCTATGCAACGCCATTTGTATTTCCTTTCAAAGTGATCACAGGTGAGAGTGGAAACCTCATAGCAGTAGTTTCAACAAAGGGAGTGATATATCTCCTAGACATTGCCACGGGTGCTCGAAACAGTCAACTAGCGCTGCCCAGTGATGTCTACTCCTCTCCAATCGTGCACAAGGACAAATTAATCGTCGGATGCCGCGACAACTATGTTTACGGCGTTACAATTTTTTAATGTGAACACTACACTTAAGTTAAGTGACAATGGTAGTGAGAGGATATGATTGTGAACAGAAAGCATAAGTAGTACATGCTTGTGTAATATCTTCTGTAAAGCTTTATTGACACTTTATATCAGGTATAGCATTTTAAAAAAATCAATAATGTTCAGATAGCAGATGAAGCCAAGCATTAACTTCAAATACAGCTTTACTTCTTAGCAGGATTGACCCAAAACTTCATCTACTATAGTAGACCACGACCACTAGTTGACTTACAAGCATAGAAAGTAGGTACTATCTAAATAAACAATTTTCTGTCCTGTAGGGGGAGCATTTGATTTCTAACTACTCTAAGCTATTCCAAATTTCATACTGCATTCAAAATTATAATAACAAAAGTATTTGCCTGCTTAATTTCGGAATATAGCAGTATTTGCCACTAATTAATAGCAACGATTCGTCTTTACTGTTAATAAATGCAAAAATCATTTTCCTTTTAGTTGCTGGTTTTATACTCCACACCTACTCAGATTACCTAATGACAAGAGATTGACAACCCTTTGTATATTATTACAGCACAAAGGAAGTTACCCTTTGATACAGAGCCCTATGCCATCTGGCACAAATACAGACATTTCTATATCTCAAACATTTAATCTTTATCTATCTCTATCTACCTTCCTTCCTTCCATCCCTTCATTCGTACATCCATTTAGGTATCTGCCAGTCTACTCTGTAGGTTTCATTACATTAACATAATTTATTATCTAATGATACATTATACAGAGAGCAACCATGCATGTCTTTTGTAAAGTTTTTATAGCTTTCGTACACCTAATTACGGTCAACGCTAGATCATTCAAAAACCTGTGCAGTTCGTAATAACAATTTTTGCAACAATATCAGTTGACCACAAGTGAATGTATATCAGTAATCAGTTGATATTCATCAATTTAAAATTTAAATGCGCAAGCATAATAATGAAGTATATAGTAACACACATGTAACAATTAATAGCATGTACCTTCACCTGACACGAATCACCTAAGGTATTTGGTTTCTTTAATAATGCACACTAGTCTATTATTAGAAACTTGTAAGAACCTACAATACGCATCTTTCCTTCTCACACCGACAAGCAACATTTATAACTTTGGTGAACTGTGTCACGCACAACATTGCATAGAGCAAGTACAGATATGCGATCATATTTGTTTAAAAAGTATGAACTGCCAAGTGTCCACTGTATTCGTGTCACAACGAATCAGTTGACGAGCATTCTGTTTTAAATACAATTTTGGGCTGTGGGTAATATTTTAAAATAGTTCATTGTTGAATTCATGAATTTAACAGCACTGGTGATTATAATAAGTATTCAAGATAAGCATCAACATGGTTGGTGGAAACGTTAAGACAATCGTGAGGAATAACGGTGCCAGAAAAGCTGTTGCATCTTGAGATAAGAGAATAAATTTTGTTTATTGTTCCTCCTCAGCAGCATCAAGTTTTACTTTGGAGAAGTCAAAGTCCTCTCCTGTACCACGTCGGAAAATGTCTAGTACATCCAAGCAAGTGGTTTCAAAGTGAGTAGTTGCATCATATGATGCAGAAATAAATATTTGGCTGGCGAGCCCATCATCGGTAGGCTCAAAAAAGTCGCTAACGCTGACAAACTTTTGACGTACGGGGCCAAGCAATTCCAAGCCGGGTTTGATCTCTGCTTCAGGATTGTCAGTTTCAACTGTTGTAGAAACCATTGCTACAAACCATCCTTTAGCTGCTACTTGGTGAGTGTAGCTGACAAGTGAAACGTAAATATCGGATTTGCGTCCAACTTGCTTCTGAGGAATGATGATTTGAGTAGACAGTGCGTCACGAGTGTTCGGGATGGGGTGATCCATTAAGCAGATGCAACGCACAACTTTTCCAGTCTTTTTCACTTTATCTGGGACATATGAAGGGTCACAGTAGACCTGCTTGCAACGAGCCACTTCTTCACCTGATTTAACTCCTGCAACCTTCCCGTCTTCCATAACGATCTCATCGATGGGCTTGTCTAGCATGTAAGTACCACCGTATATGGCACTGAGACGTGCAAACCCTTGAGGCAGCTCTCCCAAGCCGTACATAGGGTACAGATATGGAGACTTCCCATAACGTGCAAGAGAATCACTGTAGAGCTTGATTCTACGCACCGTTTGGATTGCACTTTGTGCAAGATAGTCATCGTCACGGTAGAGTGCCAAAGCGTGCCCTGTGAAGTCTTGAGTATTCTTGTCAAGACCAAACTTGTCATAGATTTGTTGCATGTTGCACGAGAATGGATCCATGTCCTTCCACGTCTTCGGATCATCTTCCTTGACATCTTGGACATAGATTAAGAAATTGCGGAAGCGGCGCTTCTCAAACATTCCCATCAAGTCCGAAGCAAGAGCTTCTTTTTGATCGACTGGAACCTTGGAGATTTTTCCTCCCTTGTACACATAACTACCCTCTACAGACTTGAACTCCAAGTATCTGGTGACACCAGTGTGTATCAACAACTTGACAAGTGATCCATTAGCCATAAGAAATTTCGGAATAAGATCAACATTCCAGTCACGGCCTTTACCGTAAGTTTCATCTGGAGCTGGCGTACCGAATCTGGTAAAAAGTTCTTCCAATGGAGTGATGGAAGCTGATTCCCCGCCATAGTACGTGTTACGATCGACGTGTAACACCTTCTTTCCAGAAACGGACAGCATACCACTCAAGATACACTCCTTGAGCCCTGTACCGATAACTATCGCATCGTACTCTTCATCCATCGTAAATTAAATATGACCAATTCGTACTGTAGACAATTTCCAATCACCGACGACCGACAGAGTACTGCAGGCAGGCAGGCGTAGCCTAGACGTAAGAATAATGGAGTCGGTAGTTGATGACTATTATAAACAGGCAAGCCAACACTCTCAAAGCTGTCAAAGTATATTTCAGCGATTATTCTTAATAATAGTTATTTATCCCCAGAAGGTAAATATAATTATTTTGTTACAATTTTAGTTAGTTCACATGTATTCTTGTAAGTCTATTAAGTCAGAAATTGAGAATGTTACGAAATCGTATACCAAAATAATTTGGTTTTCTAAAATAATTGGTTGCCAGCAATGGACGGTATACTTGAAGGCAGTAGATGTGAAGAAGGCTCCGACACCGTTGACAGCGCCCAGGCCACGACCAGCTGATAGCGTTACTTATTCAAACTCTCAAATATCATTTTCTGTTCTTTTCTAAAAAATACAGGATTCCTTCACTTTAAAAATCATATGTTAATATACAGAGCGAGAAATTAACGAAGCATTCCCATATATTATTTAGTTGGTTTCCAATTATTTGCTTTTTGCGATTTTAATTTATTGGTTCTAGTTGAAAATAGAAACAGGTCAGGCTTAGTGACTTATAATCGCTTATAATTGATCTTTGTAAAGTGACAGTGAATCTAAATTTTATTTTCCTCCAAAATGCAAATCAGAAGCACAAAGTATCAGCGAAAATCACGTTCATAGGATAATACTGGAAAATTTCTTGATACTTACAAATTAAAACAATCTAGGAGAATGTTGGACATCAATCTATTTTGGAAAAAACTTAACATATTTTTAAGGATTTTCCATACAGCTATTCATTATTTTGCCGATGAAAAGCGAATTTAAAATTGATTAATTCAGAAGCTATTTTGCAGACCAAAACTTCAAACATTTTAGTGGTTCCTAACTATTTTTAAAAATTGTTTAGCCACTTGGCCAATAGATTGAAAACATTTGCACATTAAAACGAAAAAATAGCATTGGACATCGAAGATTGGACCCACACTCATCCAATAATAACGTTTCATAAAATATTTCATTATCTGTCTATTTTTAACCATGGTTACAACATTTAATGACACAGGAGAAGGATAGGATGTAAAACAGATTAACAGATGATTAACAGAACAAAGATGAGTGTGCAACTAGCTTGAAAATTATGATTGATGAATAATGAAGGCTGCGACCATTGCTGGGACAGAGAACTTTCTATGTAACGTTTCAGCAATTGCCATATCTAGGTAGCAGATGCCAATGTAGATCTCCTGCATCTAAAGGATGCTGATTGCCCAGACATTACCTACTCATTTAATAAGTTCTCTGTCGTAAACCCAATTTTTATCTTTTCAAGTAAGTTGCTCACAGGAGAGCACATTACATACTGATCATTTTCTTTCCTCTCCTTTGCATCCTGTTTCTAGTCAATCTCGTCATATTTCCCATCACAATATTAAAATTGTTTCATAATATTTTCCCCATCACAATGCTGGGCCCTGCAAACATCTACAATTGGCTGGACACATCCAATTTTATTAGTTTATTCCAATAATTGTCATGAGATAGGAAACTTCACTTTACAGTTAATCTGACCATTTAGCAATTGTCAGATAAAATTAGCCCAGGACCAAGTATCTTTGCTTTAAGAGGTTTCCAGTTAGATCCCTTGCAATCTGATTTTGTCTAGAAATTTCTGTTAAACACATTATAAATTCCCCTGAAGTACATAAGCTTGTACCTTTCATGTGTTACAAACCTTCATTTGATACTTACTATGCCATTTAAAAACAGCCCATTTCACTGGAATGAACTTCACACAAAAACTACCCCAGCCCTAATGCGAATGGTTTCATTGAACCACGCTTTGATGACTGACCACTCCAAGCAACATTCCCAATTCTTAAAAATATATATACACATAGAATAGGACTTGAAGTATCCTGCCTAATGCGATAATGCTATTTCGGTTCAGAGTTGTACCACTCTCTTTCATCATCGAACATAGACATTCGATTAAGCCTCCCATTTGAACTAGGAAAACATAATTAATAATGCAAATAAATTATTTTCAGGATTTTTAATAACAGTTTTGATAGATTCATATACACGATAGACAGAATATGCAATTAAAGAATCAACTGCTAGCTCACTGAAAATGACAGATGTTATACATGGTTCCTTTCAATATGGCCTGTACCGCTGCTGGTAGAAGCGGTCGCCCTGCCTTTGTGCCTGAGAGCCCCCTTGATGATTATTTCCCTGGTTTTGCCTGTGCTGACGATAGCCTCCTCCTTGTCGATTGTTTTGCCACCGTTCATTGCGGCCTCTTCCAGCGTCTCCGGAACCATCGATTACAGTTCTGCGGTCAACCCAGTCAAAGTTCCTCCGGGGTTTGTTGTACCACGGGTCGATTACTGGCGGAGTATTCGACATTACATCCATCACTGATATAAACTCTGTGTCAGTTTCTGTATAGCGATCATGAAAGGCTGTTTCGCAGTCAGCCAGAAATTTCTCTTGATCTTCAGTGAGAGCAATTACTGTCTCAGATTTAGATTCTATGGCACTCATCGTGATTAAGTTAGCAAAATATAATTGAAGTTCAAATTAGATGATATAGGCACTTGTGTTGGAAAACGAGTGTACGCTCTTAAAATCTTTTAACCACGATAAGATTTCGGAATGATCACAAGCGAGTCGGAGACTGAAATGGTAACAACATGTTATTGAACTGGAAGGTAAAATATTCTACAAGATTAATCAATTTGTTTGATGGAGTGAGGTGCTTACAGCTTTCACTGATAGTGCTATCCAATATGAAAGCGTAAAACCCTTCCGTTGAGGGAGTTTCTCGAGATGGTACTGCCGAAGACAGCGGTTCAAAGAGCCGGCCAAGATGGTGGCCACAAGATGAGCATATGCACGGTTTCCACGCGTATCCTGGGTACCAAGTATTTCCAGGTTGCCACTAAAACAGGGGGCAAGATGGAAGTCAGCACATAGGTACCTTAAAAAGGATCTGAGAAGGTAGTTGATTTAAGCCAGAAACTGAAGGTCTGCGATAGTGGAACATACATCTCCAACTCCAACACAGTTAGCCTTTCGAATGGTCACTATCTGAATTTCAGTGCCAATAGCATTTTTTACTATCTGAATGCCTATGTTCTTTCTTTTGAATAGGGTTTGATTTCCTTTTAATGTTGAAGTAGGGCTGAAGTGATTGAAAATGTAGCTTGCATCAGCAATGTCAGCTCCACATTGGCGACAAAGGATATAATCTGGAAAATGTACAATCAAGGCTGGTTTAAAGAAAGGTATCATCTTAGTAGACAAAAGAATAAGTCCAGAATATGACCAGTAAAATGTTGGTCAGTGAATAAATTTAGTAGGTGTAACTGACCAGAGTGGGATTCTTCTGGATTTATTTGGTGTCCACAAACAATATTGGCACTGTAAAATAAGGCTAAAATAATCCAGGCAAGACTAATATGTTGCATTCTTAACGCCTTGGCATTCTTTGTAGAAAACATGGGTAATTGTCCTGAAAGCACAAGAGATGAAAGAAAATATGGTCTGGTGGGATCCGCGGCCAGCGTGATGCAAAAACATTTACCTGATAATGTGATGCCGGATAGAATATGTCCACGTAATAAAAAAAACCGCACAGTTATCGTTATCTCACGCCTGTTAATGGAATTTGACCACTAATTTTGACACTAGAAAAACGCTTGCGAAGTGAGGTTAATCCACATCCCACTAGCTCAGCTGATACATAAAGTTACCTGCACCGATTTAAAAATTTTGGGATTACATAGCAAAAAGGTGGTACTCAGATGAAGAATGGGTTATTAATAGTGAAATTAAATAAAATGAAGGTACCAAAATCACGTACGTTTTGGGACAACAATTGACAGTACGACCAAATTATGGTGTCTCAACCAGGTGTGAAAAAACCGTAAAACATCTCCCGATGGCAGAGCACTCGGTGAATAATTCGTGAACTTTTTGTCGCTTAAAAGTTGTTCTTGATAATTTGTGTTATTGAAAATATTCGTTCTTTCATAATTTTTAAGAAGCACAAATTATAATTGTATTAATACACATTAGCCATATATTTTTCTAATTTATTTTTCTTGTTCGATTGTCGCCGTGCAGATTTGTTTCGCGCTCGTTTAGTAGCTGGGAGCATGTGGGACTGGGAGCTGGTTTCACATGGAACAAGTGGTTTGACAGATCGTTGCGCATATTAGTTGCGCACAATTTTGCTGTAGGCAGCCACAGTAGGCAGCCTTGCAGACTGTTGAACGAGTATCATCTAACAGTACTGCTCGAGCAGCGCCCGACGGAGGCTTGGGGCTAGTGGCTGCGAAACGACAGGCGGCTGTCGTGATGGGGACGTGGTAATAACAGATGTCCCAGTGCTGAATATATACGAACGTTGAGACGTCAGTCGGCGTGTCATGTACACAGGCGTCGTCGTCGTTAAGGTTTTGATTGGTAAGAAATATAAAAATTTTTGGTCATCTATCAAAAGCGTCTCTCCAAGAAGTGTGTTGTAGCTCTCAAGAGAGGAGTGACGGGCTGGTGCAACGTGTTGTGCTGCTCTGTGGCTTGCTGGTTTGAGTCATAATTTGTGATGACTTGTTTTCCTCTACTTTCTGTGTGTTTTGAGTGCATCATGAAAAAAGTTCACGTAAAAACTGGAACGTACGCGCGTAAATGCTTCGCTCTTTTTATACTTGCACAAGTAAAATTCAAGCTCCCTGTTTCTGATTTACACACTTGGTTAATTTAGTTAGAAATAGCCACAACTCGAAAATTCTGAACGCTATCAAGGTATTTTTTTGCCACTACCTTTACACCTCCGACTCAAGTTACAGCGAATAATGACCAATTTCATGCCGTAACTGTAGGTGCAGAAGTAATGTAGGCTAATAGGTTAGGAAAACCTGTGTGCCTGTCAGTTAATACAATTTCAGTGCCTTAACAAAATGTTTATTCAAAGCTTTATTTCTGCCATGAGCTGCTGCTAAAGATGTCCATGTCTAATTTTTAATTAACTCCATTTTTCTCAGATGTTCGAAGATGACATCCCAACGGAGTGGAGAAAATGTCAACCAGAATCTGCAAAGTGAACATCAGTGTTCCATATATTTATTTCCACCCACTCTGGCGACTCCCCCTTCAGCAGCAATTGGAGCGGGCGATTCGGTTGGTGCAGTTTCGTCGCGTGTTAACCTGATAACATCAACGACAAGGGGTCATGCGAGGAGCGCAAGCCATGGCGGTGTCGGCACGAGCTTGGCTTCGGCAAGTTCCTCGGGGGCTGTCAGACCATCTGCTTTGAAACAAGGTGGCCACCAACGAGCTTTTTCTCAAGGTCAGATGGTAGTGGACTCTGCCGGACTATCACGGGGACACAGTCGAGTGGGCTCTCGCACTGACTTCATACTTCCTCCTGGGCATCGGGACACTGAGAACGCCAAATCTAGCACCTCTCTGCGACCGACCCGCGGGCATTCGCGGCAAGCGTCTCGCTCCGAATCTATATACACGTTGCGTCACACCACACCGCCCACCGCATGGGACAAGTTCTTGAATCATATTTTTAGACGGAACGGTCAAAGTGACAGTGAGGAGCCACCTTATCGCATCGTGGTACCTAACCACATGGTTCCGCAAGACACTCCAAAAAGTGATCACCCGAATGGACGCCAACCTGACAATCGAATTAGAACCACCAAATACACGCTTTTATCATTTCTACCAAAAAACTTGTTAGAGCAATTGCATCGAGTTGCTAACGTGTACTTCATATGCATTGTGTTATTGAACTGGGTGCCTGCCATCAATGCGTTTGGGAAGGAGATTGCAATGCTGCCTGTGCTGTTTGTACTGGGAGTTACTGCAATCAAGGACTTGTTTGAGGATAGAAGACGGCACGCGAGTGACAAGAGGATCAACAATTCTACTTGTCGAGTTTACAAAAGGTCTGTTGAACATTCTGATTTTCTTTTAAATCATTAATTATTTTACTACCAGGATATGAGTCATTTTCTACCAATATCATCAATTTCATTGAAGAATTTGTAAAGGTAAGCTTTTTTGGTACCTACTGAAAATCACTTGAAACTGAAATTTTTGCAACTCTTAGTTTGCACTTGTTAATCATCAGGTTCTTAATAATACCAATTCGCAATCCACAGAAAGGTTTTCTAGCATGGTGTCCCACTGGAGGTACATTTTTGGTGGTCGATTATTTCACCCTAATTATGCAATTTTTTTGAAAATTTTGTTGTGCATAGGTAGTTTTCGCTTTCCAATTAATTTATTTAGAATTCAGTGAGCATTCAGTACAGACAATCTACTAAGACATGGATCCATGGCTGGAAGTTTTGAATGCTAGTCTGAAAAAGCTTTAACCCCCCTCCCCCCGCTAATTTCCCCACTGGACTTAAAAAAGCTCAGTTTGGCGGGAACTCCTCCGAAATCAAAAGAAATGCCCTGCCCCTACCAGTGCAAGGCTTCCACTAGTGGTAGGTTTTATATGTGATGCACTTCAATTGCACCCCTCATTTTCAGCAGGAATAAATATTACAACT
>LVVV01432128.1:0-13335 GCA_001676325.1 Amphinemura sulcicollis
AAATGTCTTGCCACCGGTTTCCGAATCAGATCTTGCATTAGTTCTCTGCTTTCTGTCTTCTTTTTCTTCCATTTTTTCTGTTTCCTAGTTCAAACAATTTTTTTTTATTCACACTAAGATTAGATTAGAAACACACGCAGACAGTCAATGTGACATGATAGTGCATCTTGGTGATGGTAAAACTTGTGTCACTCGTTTCGTACTGGGGCAGCGATGATTGAATTCTGCCACTCGGCAGTATTCACATTAACCAGATCTGAAATGGAGAAAGTCTGCAATTTATTCATCCACCAGCACGAACCACACTAGTGCCCTTGCTATCTGGCTTATAGTAACATCAGTTACAAAATAGTTACAACTATTGGAGGAAACAATTGAAAGATCTCATTTATTTTCCAAGAGGAAGAGGATGCCATTCTCATTATCTTCTTAGCAGTCAGACAAATATTGTGGCTAAAAGTGTCATCTAGTAGAGCAGTGGTTCTCAACCTGTGAGTCGCTGCTCCCAGGGGCGTTCCGAAATTTCACAAGAATCCGGGCTTACATCTTAATGTTTCTGTAGAAGTAATATTTTTCATGATTTATGCTACGATTTACGTAGCTTAGATTGTTGGGATGACCACTTTTAAACTTATCTATTAAAATGGCACTTGTGCAAATGTGACGATATGGTTTTATTATAACACTCTTGTTGGAGCCGTGCAAATTCTGTCGATACCAAGGGAGTCATAGACACAAAAAGTTGGAGAACCACTACAGTAAAGTAAACAAAATTTAGCCCAATCTTAGACAACTTCACAAACTCTCCAGAAACCTTAATCACACACAAAAAGCATCTCGCGGCCTCCCTCGTAGCTAAACTTGCAAAACCCACTCAGGTCCGTGGCCGTGGGTCCAGACCACCGTGACCGCTACCTGGTGCTCTTCTCCTCGACGCTGCTGATGCTCAGCGTCTCCCAGCGCATGAGCGCATTCATCTACGAGGGCAAGCTGCCGCTGACGGGGATCAACGTCGTCAAGCTCGAAGACTCCGAGCAGTACAAGAACGCTTTCGAGATAACAGGTGTGGTGGAGCGATCATGCAAGTTTGACAGTTAGCTGTACTTGGTGTTGCACAAAGAGGAACGCAAGGTACCTTATTTCAAATCCACCAAGAAAGCATTGGTGATCAATTAATGCTTCGCTGCGATGCCGATGCCATTTACAAACTAGAATGTAGCACTCTTTCTTATCTCCAAATCTTCTTTCCAAGCTACATTAACCCTTTCAACGCACCATGCAACCACTTGGCTCAGGTGCATAAAGCTTGAATTTTAGTATGGGATGTTGGCTTACCCAAACAGCCGAACAGAAATGAAAGAAAAATCTCCATAGATAAACTAGCAGAGAATCAATGAAATTAAGGAAAATGTGCCAAATGGCTGGATATATGAGATTGAGAAGGAAAGAAAAGGGATTCAGTTCTCTGGAACTGAAAAAGGCAGCAGCCGAAACGTTTTACTCTCACAAGTTCTGTCTCAGCTTATTTTCTTTCTACTTCACGGTAAGCTGCGCACCCCTTTTCTTTCCTTCTCAATCTCATAGAGAAACAAAGATTATTTTCTTGTACTAAAGGCTGCATTTTTTAATTGAATGACTGTATTTAATGGTTTCTGGTTGAAATTTACAGTGATTTCTCCTCGAGTGCAATCAGTGACTAACTGCCCTGTATGACGAACAGGCCCGATGATCGAACGGATCCTGGCTGTGTGCCAGACGCGCGACGACCAGCAGACCTGGGTCGACACGCTCAAGTCCCACATCCGAGTCGTGCGCAGCTCGTCCGCTGCCGCCTCGCCCACCGCGCCGTCCCCGCCGCCGCCCGGCAAGGCCACGCCGCCGCCGCCACCGCACGTAAGTGTCTCCCCCCTCGCCTCGCTCGCCGCCCACTTTGCCCGTCTCGTGCGCGACGGCCTCGTCACGACTGCGGCGCTGCAGCGCCTGCTCTACACGCAGATCGCACAATACGACGGCGTCGCCGACTTTGCCAGCGTGCGGTTGCGGCACAGCCACCGCGTGGAGTGCGTCATCTTCCCGACGCGCGGGTCGGGAGGGAAGATCACGTGGATCGCGTCAAGCGGGGACGGATCCGAGGGACGGACCGCGGTTCTTGAACGGCAGGACGCGGTAGACTTTGCCGACAGTAGCTCGTGCAGCTCGTGCGCGAGCAGCCCGTTCGGGTTTGTCCGGTATTACCCGGGCGGCGCGGACGGCTTGCTGGAGAACGTCGACGGACTGAACGACGATTGCCTGAGTCGGATTGAGGACGTTGCCAATGGAAACGGTCCGCGGTGCGAATACGTCAGCAAGGCGACTGTGAACATGGACGTTACGGACTCGGTCGCGAAAAATCGGCCTTATCTCAATATAATTTCAAGCTTGCCTTCGGACGAGTCGAGTTTCGAACGATCGTCCGCTCACAAGGAATTCTCGGTGGCCGCGTGCGAGAACCTCGCGCGCCTCGACAACTTCCCCGCAGCAAGTTTCTCAACGACCGCGCTGGAGGCCGTCTCCGCAGCTGCGGCGTCGCACGAATCTCGCCAAAGTCTTCCGACTTCTTTCCGACCCAAACCCCTCATTCCTCCGAAACCGTTGACTCTGTGCGCGCCGCACTACAACTCCGTCAGTCAACGAGACTTGATGGCCTCTTGCCACGGCGTGAAACTGAAGCCGCAGCCGCAGCTCTCTCATTCCTTGCCGGTTCTGCCGCAAGAACAAGATCTCTCGCCGCCCACGACCCATTCTTCTACCCTAGACGTTCCAGCAAACTTGATTCAGGTGCCGAACGCGATGCTCGCCGAGCTGCTGTACAGCCAGGGTGCGTCTCTGCTCGGGTTGCTACACCTGCAAGAGAGCGTTTCCAGCGGACGAAGCACGGACACCGTCAGAACCGTGCGCGACGCCTCGAAAAGTTCCCAGCTTGACGACCACGACGACAAACAACTGCAATGGTCACGATATGCGTGGAAAGCGTCCAGCAGAACACAGGACGATTTCTTCCTCAGCAAACCGGTCGACAAATCAAGTCCTGGCGGGCCGCACATGGACTACTGCCATTGCTGCGGCCAAGCGCAACTCCCCGGCAGTTCCCGGTCGTCGGATTCCGGGCTCGCCGACATCGCGTGCAACTCGACGCTGCCGTCGCCCGACTTGATGCATCCGCTCATCGAACCGAGCAGCCCCGACTCGTCCGTCGCGCAGCCCGCGTCCAGGCACGCCGCCGCATTCGAGGCGCAGTGCGTTTGCTCCTCCCCTTTCGGTTCGACTCCTCGCACGTCCGCCCAACCTTCGCTCACGTCGGAAAACATTTTTGTTGGCTCTTCGGAATCGATTCGCTCGACGACTTCACTTTGCATGGACTTGTCTCCGTTGCCGACGTCCCAACCGTGGGATGTCGGCGAACGGCCGGTTGAACGATCGCGTCCGATGACGTATCGTTCTGGGATGTATGCCCATTGGTGGCTGAAGGCCAGGATACCTGCCTCGGCATTCCTGGCAGAGCCCACAGCGGATGCAGGGGCCGCTCTTTCTACGCACGCAGGCAAGGGGTCGTCATTCTCTCTCGTGGCTGGAATACTCGTCCTAACAAGCTTTGAGTTTACACACCTGACTAAACCGTGCAAGGAACGAGAATGTTAATTTTGTCTTGCCCCTCGTCCTTAACTTGCTTGCGATTGGCGAGTGTGATTTTAGTTTTCCTTAGCGGCCGTTTTGTTTATGATTTCAGTTTTTTTTCCCGTTGTACCTTTGCAGAGTTTTGCCGGAGACTAGATGACTAGAATGATAATCCCCTTGCCTGTTTTACTGGGCTCTAGACTTCTGTAAAGGTTACAATACGGAACTTTACAGAAGGGTCAGCCGATGCTTTTCTTCAACTCATCATTAATTGTAATATTCTTCATGGTCATCGATGGTTTGCTCTCGTCTACAGTCTGTTGATCTTTGTTTGATTTTATTTTGAAATATAATATTAAGAAATAATGAATTGCAGGATATAATATACGTGACTCCGTCCTCTTCTTTACAGTTTTCCATTTACTAGTCACAATCACATTCGAAATGTGAACAACGAATCTTGGGGGAAAAAAACACCAAGGCAGTTCTAGAGAAACATACTTTTTAACCATTTGACAGCTGTTTAAAATTAATTGGTTGTTGATATCTTGAGGAGAATCAAGTTGAGAAGTAGACAAGTGCTTCTGTCTAAGGAGACTGGACTGCAAAGTTAGTGTTCTAACTCTGTGCACTCTTTGTCGCAGGTATCTCACGTTCCGGGGCCGCTCTCCCCGAGAGTCAGTCTTCCGCAAGTGAACGTGACGAGGCCAGCTAACAAGGGGTGGAGCATGTCGTGCCTCCGCCCCTCGCCCCCGCTCCGTCCCTGCCTTGCTCTGGGACGCGACGATAGCATTAGGAAGTCCGGACGCAACTCCAGGAAGTCGAGTGAGTCGCAGTAGTTCTTAATGGATAATTCTGTATTCGCCGTGATAATTCGTGTTGGGTTTCATGCTCAAAATTGATGCCCTGCTGTCATAACCTGATGGGTATTTTATTGTATTTAAATTCATTTCGTATATTTGTACATGTTTGTTTTACGAGTCATAGGTTTTGTAATAAATAAAATGTTGGAAAGTGTGACAAAATCAATATGAAGTGAAGAGGAAAAAGGTTGTGTGCAAGTTACTGTGAAAGATTATAAGTTAGCCCCAAGATAGTACTCTGTCGTGACTTACAGTTCCTCTCTCATAGTAAGTTTCATACAACCTTTCTCTCTATCCATATACATCTATATAAAGAGTGTAAAGCTTGATAGGGAAAGTACGATAAAATACATAACTAGCTACATACTTTGCAAATAGAATCTTTAAAAATATGCTTGGAATTAAGAGGTTTGATGTGCAAAATTCTTTGTAGGTACAAGCACAAATTGTAGCTACCTTCTGTTGATTCTTTAATTTATTTAACCATTTTATTTTTAACACACATTTTCTTGACCAGGTGACAAGAGCTTTGAAGAAGATGCCCAAATCTTGCGAGTGATTGAAGCTTATTGTACGAGTGCTAAAACGAGATACACGGTTAACTCGGGTAGGTAATATTAGTCCGTAACGTCCATCTTTGATGGAAATTGGCATCTGCAATGGTTGAAAGAAACGAGAGCATATTTGCTGATTGAATCACTCATTCAAATTAGAAGGGATAGTATTTGAAATCAATAAATGATGTTTCACAGAGACTTGTATCAAACTCAATGATGGTTACAGTTCTTTCAAACTCTGTTCTCTTTCCTTTTCTGCATTTTTATCGGCTGAAGGCTTTTCCACGTTCGCTTGCTTTCTTGTGGTTTCCAAATTCTCGACACAAAGACATTTGTCAAGACCTGTCCAGTTACGTCCCATGGACTTTCTTCACAAACAGTTGATGCTGCCCGGCAGTGTCGTGTGGTGGGTTTGCTATTGGGGATGGGGGAAGCAACATTATTAGGTTTTGAAACCTCACTTTGAGCGCGACGGGTACATAAAGTCATTGACTCATTGCATTTCGAGTTGTTCCGTCAATACTTGTGGTGTAAACCACCGCAAGTAAGTTTTGGAAGCACACACTTTGTGCCTGAACGGTGGATATTTGACTACATTCCAAAGTTTAAGAACTTTGTTCAAAACATACCAAAAATCAATAATATCAAAACACATGCAACCTCTGGGTTCAAAGCGTGTGCTTTCAAAATTTACTAATATATTGTGCTGTTGGTGCAAAGCAAGAAGCCTAGATCGTGTTTTGTCTCGGCCGCCCAGAAGGAGGGTTCACTTCGGAAAAAACCATATGCCTTTTTGCACTTTTGAAACCGCCGGTTACAAGCTGTTCGCAGCGCTATCTGTTAGCAAAACTTGGAATCAAGCAGTCAAAACCTAAGCTTACTGAAAATGAAATACACGCAAACTGTAAATTGCTTTGAATTTGAATGTGCAATTATATGTGTTATTTTGGCAAATCAAAATATTCAAGTAATTTAACTAGTTACTTAATTTGTATAGCAAGAAAAAAGTATATTAGGTGAAACTTGATTAAATTGCAAAAGCTTGCAATGGGCAGTACATTTTATTTCTATGTATGCATACATACATACAGGCCTTCGGGACAACCTGGCAGTTGTCTAAATTAGTTCAGTGTCAAACTTGGCTTCTAGGTGGTGCTGCAAACAGTTTGTAACCAAAGAATTCCAGAGTAGGCATACGCTTTTTTAAAACAGGGAGATAGGGAAGTGAACCCTCCTCCTGGGCGGCCGAGACAAAACACGATCTAGGCTTCTTGGTGTAAAGGCACCTGACTGCACTAGTTCCCACCCACCAAGTATTACCGGAATAACTAGAAGTGCAATGTTTATATGCGCTAATGCGCTAAGTGTGTGCTTTCAAAATACCTACTACTATGCACCTTTGGTGCAAAGACGCCCTACGGCGCTAGTTTGCTAAGAAAACAAAGCTTCCCTTGCTTCCATGGACTGCACACACGCCACTGCTTGCCGAAAGTGAAATCTTCATCACGAATCATTGTGTGGCGCATTCTGCTTCTGGCTGTTTTTCCATCCTGCCAGTGGCATAGCCAGTAAGAAGAGGAAGGCCAGAAACAATCCTTGCAAACCACGAGTATGACAGGGGCCAGCCCGTGAAATGAAAATAAAACACGATGCAAGGATAAAGTCTCTTTTTCATTATATTTACAAATTGTGAACAGGTTTCAAATACCTGCAAGTACAATTCAATAAAATAAAATTACCAACAAGTCACAATGCAAGTTCATTTTCAGTAGCATTTCACATATGATTAGCTTTAGGGCCATTAAGGGTTCTTTGTCTTACAATATTAAAAGTGACTTGTCCAGTGACTCTTGTTGCCCTGAGCCGTTCCGAGACTGTCTATGCCGCTGGTCGCATCGTGACTGTTTGCTGGGTCTGGCTGGCTGGTCGGTGATGGTGGGGTGTCTTGTTTTGTTCCATGGCGGGTGAGCAGTCGACTTAGGCCACCTTTCTCGCACCCACGGTACTGTACTGCATGTTGACCCCGACGAGGCGGTTCCGTTAATTCCGGCCGCCGCGCTGGCCCACGTGGCACAATGCGTAGATTGCAAGCGGACGCACAATAAAGCAAGGGCATCGACGTGGTGCTGCGGAAACTTTGTCATACGTACTCTCAGAAAAACTCACTTCGATTGACTTTGTTTGTCGCTAGATTGTCTTGAATCTAACTGGACGTCTGTTAACAGATTTAATATCTTGTGCGCTTTTTTTTTTGTGTGACTTCTCGTCTTTCAAAATAACTCTCTAATCATTTAATTATGTTAACAACTTTGGTCGTATCTTTCGGTTCCTCTTACAATTCTAACAGCTTTTTGATTGGCTGAAGGCATAGATTGTATTATTTTGTAGTTATAAGTTGTGCATACAATATGGCTAGCGTAATAATAACAAATAATTTTCATGGATAACATGAAAATCCGACATTATACGCTTATTTTATAAAAGTGTACTCCCATTTCATTACTTCATTTGCTAATTCGAAATAATGCTAGATGTCAACCAAATTCAGTGCCCACACAGATCGTTTGAACTGTAACTCGTTGATGAGAAATTTTGTTTTTCAAATCAGAAATGTCGAGATAGTGAAATTGCCGCTGTGTAAGCTCTCGTAGTATCGCTAATCCATTTATTAACCCGTCTACTCACTAGGTGTTGAATTTCTGTATTAGCCTGCTATTACACTAATCAGCCACCAACAAGGTACTGTCAATTCTGTTGCTAAGTATGTCATTGTCATGTACGCAGTACGCATACTTGTGTGTGATGTACATTGTATTTTGCCTGGCAGTGTTTGTCAGCGATTGGTGATGGAATGTGATCAGTTCTGGGACAAATCAATACGTAAAGATTGTGAGTTACCATTAGTAATGGATAAGTTGGTTATGGACACTGGACAGTGCTCTGAAATGGTCCTTTTAAGTGTAATTTCTCCTGTAGTGATAATTATGTAGTCATACTAAACTAATTACTAAATAGTTAAGTTAACTTCACATCTAATTATGTACTCAATTTACAGTTACGCTAGGTCCTGTGTTTAGCTTAGGTTTGATGAAGACAACCTGACCAAATATCTGTGTCAACTAGACATTAGAATTAGTTGATAGGTGATTTTGGTTGGTACAAAGACATTGGTACTTCAATATAAGTGTCAGCTGAAAGAGTGTTTGAAATCAAAACTTTTTGTTTCCAGTTTCATGTAACAAAATTGGGCTTAACCCAACAGTCAATTAATTAAAGTGCAACTTCTTATTGACAGCAATTTTATATTACGTAATTATTCAGGGACATGTCGGTTATTCTCTAAGTTATTTCTCATATTGTTTGATTATACATACTTGTATGGCGTAGTATCTTTGTTATGATTTTAGTCATGAATCTGTCAACACGAGTCATTTGTCTTTGTGATGTTGATTTACTGTAGATCGACTCAATGATCTTAATTAATATTAGTTACTGGCTTACATTGATATTATTCTGTCAAATTCTAACCAGTATTGTAACATTTACTCATTTAATGATTCAAAAATAAATTTGATATGGTGTATCGGATGTCGTAAACGCTTAATTTGTCGCCTGTAAGAGTTTTTAACCCACACATGATAGTTGTTGAATGTCAATGGAGGGAGAATGGTCACAAAAGTTGGAAGAATTCGTCCCATTTATAAATTTTACTGTGCGCTAAATGGAAACATGTTGTATTTTTGCAGGTCTACTAGACAGCCCTCAAATGTTGATAGCCGAAGATGAAAAGATCATAATCGAAGAAACTTCGGGGATAGAAACGATTGTGGAAGAAAAGTAGGCCCTTCTCTGTATACTTTTCATTGAACTTTTCTGTCGGTGTGGGCTACAAGTAAATGTCACTGTCCCCAATCTCTTTGCAATACCGAAACGCAAACAAAAAGTCTTTTTCGATTTCCTTGCAGGAGTTTGGTGGACACAGTCTATGCACTCAAAGACGAAGTCAGGCAGCTACAAGATCAGATCTTGGTGATGGGGCTGAAGCTCGATGACGAGTCGAAGGAACGTCGGAATTTGAAGAACATTGTGCGCTCGTACTTGGAGTCCGCAGGGAAAGATGGCATTCCGTGGTCCGAAGAGTAAGACGTCGACATTTACTGTCGATCGAACGTGAAAGCTTCCCTAGTAGTAGTATTTCGTGAAACTAGCCTAGGTTCTTGCCTTGTTTCAGTAGATTGGGTGTTGATTTTTAGTATAGCTTGTGTAGAATTGGTGTGAAATTGTTATGTTTATATTTTGACAGTATTGGAATTTATATATTTGCAGTGTGATTCGTTGCATGTCAGTAGTGTGCATTGGACGTTGATTGACATTGAAGAGAAAGCACCAGGGTCATCATTAAATACCGTAAATAAAACGAAGCTTATGTTCTTAAAACGTATAATATTGTAGCTTTATTTAATTTATAACTTTCGAACCTTAATAATATAATAGCAACCGTATTATAATGTGTCATATTTTAAAGCGTCGTACGATTCTCTGATGAGACACGAAAGGCAATGTGTTCACTTGATTTTCCGGCTGACCGTCCACTTTTCAACTTGGGTGCGAATTTTCCTGATGTCTCTGTCGTACGTCCGACAGCATCCCCCAACGTAGGTGACGCCGAGATCCAGCCACTCTCGGACGTACGTCTCGATCGGCTCGCATTTATCACCGTCCACCCACCTGTAGGCACGAGTCTCTTCGGGTCAGCTTCACACAGGGGTGGAAGGCAAATATCCAACCCCACCCCTTAATTTTCAGCCTCCCCTCTTTGTTGCAAACAATAAAGTGTAGTGGGGTCGTCTTTTCAACCCAGTAAATAGTGACGGGCAGTTCTGTTGCGGACGATGATTTTCAGAAGCAAAGTAATCCCAACCGTTACATTACAAAGCTAAAAAAGTTTTTCTTACTCTCGTGTTGAATAGAATGCAAACATTAGGTGAAAATTTTCAATTTACATGATAGTTTTTAATTTGTAATTGCATACAGTGCTTTTTTTGTAAAAATATAGCAGCCGGAACGCCAGTTTTCATAATAGAAAATGATCAGCCTTACCCAAAGCTCCACACCCTCTAAATGACAATTAACTTTGCTTGTGTTGTTTTGTTGATATTGGACGTGTTCCTAGCTATGATATAAAATTATTTTAAGTTTTTTAGGTATTTTACTAGATTTCTTTGGCACCCCGAAAAGAGGTGCTGGAACGGCGTACCGGCGCATTCTGCCACAAAAAAAGCCCTGATTGCATACAATTAAGCCTTGTTTGCAGTTTCCAAAAATCATTTCTGCATTCATGTGCTAACTAGCCAGTGTCGTCTGTCTTGTTTCTGTGTTAGAAGGCTGATTGTGACTCTTGTTTTGCAGAAGATATGAATGTGTACCGGTAGTCGAAAGGGTATTGACACAACTTACTCTCAACATGGTCAATTATATTACAGCAAAAATGTTACTATTTCTACTGTTACAATAAGAGGCTGGCTACATCTACGAAAATGCACAAAAGCAATAGAGGTACAAACGGCATGGTCAATCGAAAACAACATTACGATACGAGAAAAAACTAAAAGAAAAATGAGACAAAAAATAAACGAAAATAAAATAAGCAGGTAACCAGTGAAGGAGTGGTAAAGACATGGTTCTACATAGAAAAATATAGAAGCCACTCGTGCTTACCTTATAGAGACGAAGGGTAAGTAAATAAGAGAAAATTGTTTGCCAGTGTAGAGTACCTATGCACCAATGTGCAATGTTTGGTGTCTTGAATGTAGTACACTGTGTTGTAGAAAGTTGGTCGAAAGGCTTGCAAAGATAGTTGAGAAAATTGGAGTTTGTGACTTGCAATGAGTGAGGTAGTTATTTCGAGTAGATGGTGCAGGTTGATGAATGAAGATGTGGAGAGGAAGAAATACAACAGCTTGCAGTCTACAGCACAACCAACACCAGCGGAAGACTGCAACCAAGCGATTAAGTAACACATTCCGTCTTTGCGGTGACTTACCATCCCCTCTCAGGGTCAACGTTCTCTTCGCTGCGGGATAGACATGAAAGGAATAGGATTATTTTGATGTTAGATTTTCAGGATATCGAATTTATAATTGTGGTTGCTTTGCCTATCTGGCTCACCTAGGGAGAACAGTTAGATCAATTTGTTCAGTTTCTCTGAAAAAAATAAATTTTGCATATGTATCTGATGGCATGGCATGCGATCGTCACCCAATGGGTGTTGGTAAAAATGTTCTAGTTCTAGTAGGCATAGGTAGCTCATTTCATAGTTTAGACCTATTTCTCCCTGGACATGATTTGTGATTCCCCGTTTGTTTATAATGAGCCCAATGATGTCAAACCTATTATTAGAGAATGGACGCCTAGAGAAAAGTGATAGGACTTCTCCAGCTGGACACTTACCCTCCTCTCGTGGGGTCGTAGTTCTCGCCGCTGTTCGGATAGACCACCAGGGGGATAGGATCGCTCTCCCGGTTCTTGTTGATGCCGCGTATCAAGGGAGCCACTAGCTTGGGGTTGAGGCAGTTGACCCCCACGGCGACTATCTGGGTCGGGTTCAACTCCCAGCAAGCCTTTGCCGCCTCCTGGAAGAGCTCGCCATGGCAGACGCGGGATTCATCCTGTGGGTCAGTTGGCATCTGTCACAATCAGGTCGCAACAGATGCGCCCGCCAAAATATCGCGTTCCGAATTGTAGGTATACTTTTAGAACCGCTTTGGCCACACCTAAACCTAAATAGAAGAAACGTTGAGGTTTGTATGCTCTTTGGGGGACTGAACCATGTCAGTTTCTTCTCATTCTCCTTCAGTTTCAAGAGCCAAATCCATTAAGTGGGGGTTTATAGAACGCCGAGCGGAATTTTTCTCATCATTGCAGCAAACAAACCCCACGGAATTCTTTCTTTCCATGAGACTACGTCTAAGATAGGTACTGTGACTTTTGTTCAGTTCAGCCAACCCGGCCAGCACCTTATGTTCTATGTTGTACCCACACAGCACGGCACACAAACGGCTGACAACAACAAAAATGCAGACAGGCTGAAGTGTGGACCTCCTTACCTTGCAGGAGAATGAGATCCATGCCTTCTTTCCCGGGAACTCCTTCATCAGCTCGGCCAGCATCTCGGCTTCGGCTTGTGCAGGGATAGTTTCCAACGCCAGAAAGTCAACGCCGGCGTCCAGGAGGGCCTGTATCCTCGGCCGGTGCCATTCTCTCATCACTTCTTTGCTGACACGGTCAACGTAGTCGCCGGTGTACTCCGAGAAGTCGTGCAAGGAGGCGCCGTACGGGCCAACAGAACCCACGATCAGAGGCCGTGGTTTGTCTGCGCCAAGAGGAACCGAACCCGTTTGTATGCTTAGCTATTATCGTAATTTTCAAGCAATATTCCTTGAACTTGTAATAGCTTTAGATTTTACCAGCTTGCAATGAAAGGTAGGAGGTTTTTTTACTTATACCTATAATTACCAGTCCTCCTAAGTCTCAGCCTGCAAGTTCTAGCCAGCAACAGCCGATTTCTGACTGCAGATGAAAAGGAGGCTGTTACCTGTGTTTCCTCCGTTCTCTTTCATGTAGATATCACAGGCACGTTTGGCAAGGTCCACGGCAGTGGCGATTAGTTTGAGACTCTCTTTCTCGTCCAGGCCCAGGTAAGTGATGAACCCACCGACGCTGGCTTGGTAAGTGTTTGTCATTATCACGTCGGCGTCGGCTGCCAAATGGAACGGGAACATAATGTAATTGTTGCTGGAAACTAATGGGTTCGACCGACCACAAATCGCTATCGAAACAAATGTGAACGGCATCCACATACTTTTGGCACACTAATGATACAATTCAATCTGTCAAATATTGTTTCGTCCGATTGATACAACTCGCGAGCTCTGAAAATAGCGCATTGCACTGCAACAATCGACGGTGCGACACTGAGATATGAGATACTCCAGATACTCGAGAAGAGATACTCGAGCTCGTAATTTTATAAAGCTACAATTATTGAGCTCACCTCTTAGGAAGTCCAGGTGAGTCTGCATTACAGCTTCCGGATCCGAGGCAAGGAAACTCGCACTCCACAACGGATTCCCGTCGACGACTTGGCCCACGTGGTTGGTCAATTGTGTGGCGAAACCGCCGTCGATGACGGTGATCTTCCTCGCTGCCATCCCTGTAATTGCGACGGGCTCAGGCATTTTCAGCGATAGTTTATAACACAG
>LVVV01432129.1:0-13336 GCA_001676325.1 Amphinemura sulcicollis
GTTTCAGGGATGCATTGTTGTTGGTTTGACCGCCATCTACATGAGTATAAAGAGGCAGGATAAGGGATGCAGATATCCACCAAATGTCCAGATCATGTATTTTCCGGATGCAAATTTAAAATCCGGCCGCTGATTTTGATTTGGGTATTAGAAAAAAATTTCCTACTTCCGATTTCCGAATTGATTTTCTCTTCTTTTTGGAAGAGGGATGTTATTAGGTTTGGCGGTAGTCGGCCATAGTCAGCAGTGGATTTCTCAATTTCAGTGGGTCAGCAGTGTTTTCAATGGATATGCATAACAATATCTGTCAAATGGACATTTTTCACTGAAATACAGCAAGTTTTAATGTAATTTAATTTAATTTATTTTTCTTTCTTGGAAACCAGATATTATCCGGATAATGCCAATGGGCAATGGATATTCGGTTTGCAAATTTGAAACATGGTATTAAAAGGCAACCCTAGTCAGGTTAGATAATTTCAGTAATTTGTTTCTTATTATGGCTTAAAAGCCATCTCTTTCATTGCAAAGGCTGAGGGTAATTGTCCTTCTGGTCTCAGTGTGGTTTTTTTTGTTCTATTTAAATATCCAAGCCTTTTAGCATACTTTCCAATCAAAGAGAAGAGGAAGCATCATAATTTAGGCGATGCACTTTTGACTAAGCCTTTGTCAGTGATAATATGAATGGTTGGTCAGTTATCCTATTGTTTAAGTTAGTTATATATGCTCTGACAGAATCAAGTTCAAGATAAGAGCATTGGTAGTGTGAACGGAGTTAGTATGGGCAAGCAAACGCTAACGGTTGATTTAGGTTAAGGTACAGCTTGTTGCACTCACTTGCTCCCAAGCTTGGTGTCCCTCGCAACAGTGCGCTGATGTAGTCGATGCTCCTGCTCCAGCGTGAACGAGCAATCCAGGATGTTGGTCAGCGTCTTGAAGCATGATTGCACGTCCTCAATCACAAAGCTCGGTAGGAAGCAGATGTCTCCTGTGTACACGGCCTGGCATTCGCATGCGGCTGAAAGAGTTAGGTTATGGTCAGTTGACTTTCTACATTTCTTTGTGCGTAACCAAAACTTGATTGAAGCAGCACTTAGAAGATATTGATTCACATGGTTGGTCTTGTTCCTGTAAGCCGACTCCTAATATCTCAGTATCTTAAGGAAAATTCTGAGGTTGCACTTTGCTATGCAGTGTTTAAAATGAAATTCATTTGCCAATATATGCAAATCTGATCTGGCAACTCCCCCTTCGGTAGTTTTTGATTCACTATTAGTCTTTCTTCTAGGCCTTAGTTTCTAGGAAAAGAAGCAAAATTTTGACTTTTCTAAAAATCACAATAGGTACCTACTTGGTCGGCGCACAGTGAAAACTCACTAACTCCATTTTTTACAAAAACAATTTTTTTTTATGTCATTAAATCCATACAGGTCTATTCTACAGTCTATCAAAGTGTCATTAATCCAAAAAATTATTGACAAACTTATAACAATATCAAATTTTCACTAACTCATAATTCAACAATTTTTGTCTGCATCAGCAACATTTAGCAAGTTTTAAGTTATTTTTAAATAATAAAATGTTCCCGCCGGCATCATGCTGCTCATATCATTGCCGTACAGCAAAAACTCACTACTAACCTTCAATTTCATGGGTCTGAGATAAAACATTCCAGAATTAAAATTTTGTTTATCTCAGAGCTATGACATTGGTGGTTAGTGAGTTTTCGCTGTACGCCGACGACCTAGTCCCCAATCTAAAATAATCCTTTAAAAATTGTTGAAAATTCAAAGTGGTTGATCTTTCACTTTAAATCTGAGTTTTAAAAATGCCATCATTTTACTCTTAATTAGATTAAAATGTAATTTTTTCACTTTTATAATGCATAAAAAAAATAATAAACACTTGTTAAAAACCACCACAAGTCAGAGCATGGCAGCAGCACACTCACCTTTAATCTTTTCTAGGTTGGCCATATTGGCGATAAATAGCGAATGAATACGCTGCAGTTCGCGGTCTGGGTCCAGGTTCATCTGCAGCCCCGACTCGAGGCCGCGGCTCACGTCACTGCAGCCTGCTGCCAACTCGGTCGTTGCTCGACAGCTACAACGAGGAACACAAAGCACTCAAATACCCTTCCGCTTCAGCGTTAATACGACCAGCCACAACCATGCTACAACCAACAGTCTCGGACGTCCGGTTGTCATAACTTCTAGATTTTTAATGCATTTCTCTAATCTGTCATCTGTAATCTGTCATCTTTTTGATTATGACTGGCAGAAAAACCAATTTCCGGCTAACTTCTTTTCTAATCCACTTTCTGAATACCCAGTAGTTCTCTTGATATCAGGTGACAACCAGAAACCCAATAAAGAAACCCAGGAATCTCGGTACATGTATCCCTGCTAAAATATGAAGTGAAATTATTTGTTTCCAACCAGATGATGAACCCCCTTCCTGCAACTGATTTGGTGCTCGATCTGCATGCTGATTTTATTTCAGATACCTACACATTGTCATTTTCAGGAGCTATTTTTCACGTGTAACTTGCATCTTTAGACATAAGTAGAAATGAACCAGAAATGCTGATGCCCAGCGATAGAATCATGTTTTATTAATGCCACACAAGCTTTTAGCCCGAAATTCATAATCGGCACGATAGCTCAGTGGTTAGAATACTTAACATATGTACTTAATGAGAAGTGCAAGATCTGGTGCATTAGTAAAACTATTCTGTGGCCGTATCCTCACCAGAGCCAATGTCCATTGATGTACGCGGCTGGGTGGTATCGTTGTAACCGGTTGGTGTTGGTTTGACAGATCTTGGTGAGAATGTCGATCCATTCCTTTTCTTCCACGCAGTTGTTAGCCTGGAAATCCAGAAAGCAAGTCCAGATTAGTGCCTGAACTTGTGAGCATTGCAATTTCATCGACAAACATTCAATAATGTAGTTCAGAGGTTAAGAGGATTTAGGTGGCACGAAACATACTGCGAAAGATAAAGAGTAACCTGCGAGAACGTACACGAGAAGGCTAACGTTTCAGCATCTACCTTCTTCAAATGTGACAGTCGAAACCTATCTTCTAGTTTACGCTGCCGTAATCTATTCTTCATCGATAATATTAAGTTGCGTACTTTCTCCCTTTACTACTCACAAGTCACAACATTATTCATTTCCACTTTCCAGCCTTTTGGCACACTTTCCAATAATTGACAAACATTAAAGTGGCAAAAGAATCAATAGCAATAGCCATGCGCTGTCTGTCACCACCAATCACAAACAAAATCACATCCTCTGCACGCGCCTACGTTACATATCCATTGCAAACCTTTTGTTTGACAGTGTCGACATCATCTCCTACTCATGTAAGAGGTAGATCCAAAATATTAAAAAGTTCTTGTGCGACTTTATTCGAACCAAATTTACAATTTCTTTACCTCTACCCACTTTCATTGAGCAAAAACCTTATATTTAAAAATCAATCTACCTAATTCAGGAAAATGTGCCAAATGGCTGGATATATGATTGCATATTCCTTTTCTTTCTTTCTCAATCAAACATGTAAAAATCATTTAGGCTTCTTGCAAAACCTGGACGTTTGGGATTCAAATACAAACTCGGTAGCAATTTGTGGGTTCCCCACAAAAGTTTTAGACAAAATTATATTTAATAAAGGAATTAGTGGGTATAATATGGTATTGTCTGCTAATAAGTAAGGAATGCATGATAACAAAACTAAAACAAATGTATGTACCTGAATGTAGAGCGCTCGTTCTGGCTGAACGATCTGGAACATGTTCTTCATCTTGAACGAGTCTTCCTGCAGGCGTTCCACGGCCAGTATCTGGTCCAGCGGAATGCAGCACAGCGGCTCTTTTCCTGAGTCAAGGCAGAACGACACTACGGGACATTAGAGAACAGTCCACAACGAGCTTAACTGGGACCTATAGTAGGTATCTTACTCTATTTTTTTCATTGCCCTATAGTAAAGGCATAGAAGTCAAAAAGTTATTTGCATAAAGTATGTCAGTATTTGCATACAACAAATATTTTTCAGAGTAAAAATAAATAAACAAGTTCTTTCATATTTAGTAAGTACATATCTAGTACTGAATTAAGTTACATATTTTCTCATTTCCTTACCCTCTCACATAATCATTATGCCTTTCAGCAAATGTCAAACCAAATACTGTATTTTAAAGTAATTAGAATTACTATGAGAATCATAAGTTGCCATGTGGACATTTTAGATTTAAATTAAATTCATAAATGTCTGGTGTTTTCAAGCACAGTAAAGTCAATACCTTTGGTCTTTGAATAGGTCAGATCTTGGGTAGTCAGTCTAAAGTAACGCTGCTTGAAGTTTTTCCTTCCGAAGCGTTTCCTTCCTTGAGCTCTTTTTATCATCACCCTAGAATGGAACACAATAACCTCATTAAATTTGAGAAGATGATGAGTACAGGTGTGTATGTTTATAATAACAGCAGGACTTTTATAATTGACTTTAAGACAAGATTCATTTCAAATTAATAGTATGAATGCAAATTTGGATGAATGCAATACCTACACCATTGCTAAATTGTTTAAAAATCTACAACTCTCACAGTAGAAAGCAAACATCACAAAAAGGTTGCGACACAAAAGTTTTAAGAACTAAAAAAAATCAGAGCACACAACAGAAAAAAGCAAATAAATGTATATATATTTTCGAGTAACAGCACAAAACAGTACAACATCCCACTTATATGTGAACATACCTCCGCCGCCTTCCCAAGTAAGAGCGTTTCAAAAGACAAGAGAGAAATCACAAGTTAGTTGATTACAGTATCCAAAACCAGGCAAGTGAGTGGCTAAGCGAATGACCGTTAAGCTCCAGAAGTAAGTTTTATATTTGGTTTAATGTTTTCATAAAAGAAAATCCAGTGGCACATATTCTTGAAAGCGTTTGGTTACCAACAGCCAATCAAGACGCTGGTATATTTTTATCAACAAGTGGGGAACTGTTTACCATTGGTGCACCAAATATCAAATTTTGGTCAGAGTTAAGCAATAAAGTATTTGATGAGTGGTGACTTACCCTTCTTTCAAAACCACAGGGCTGTCCAAGCTTCTATGACCAGGATTAGACGACGCTGAGATTATTTCAAGAAACTGAAAAGAAAAAAAATCCATTCATATTCACACAGCTCTGTGTTTCAAAAGTGAACTTGGCGCATGCAGCGATCAAAGTAAGCCAAGCCCATAAAAAAGAAATTAATATATTCTGGCACTTTGTGTTAGCTTGAAATTGCTGCGTAGGTGCATTTACCAAAATAATTTTCCAGTGTAAGAGTTATGTAATCTTCTCCGAGTCTACGTCTATAAGTTGTTTAAATAAAAACTTACTGGAAGGTTGGAATTGTGGTACAACATTTACTTTCTTAACACAGTAGCTAATGCTTTACTTAAAGATAAGACTGAGCATAAGAAACCGATTTAAAATTGATTGCGCACAACATCTATTTGTAAATCCACCAATTGGTTGCTCAGTATGAAAATAGAAACGATTTTAGTAGATCACAACTTGCCGACTCGGATTTAAAATTGGTGGCTCACCTGTCTCATGGCCTGCATGTGTTTCTCTGTGCTGAAGGCACGATACACTTCGGACATGTACTCTTCTTTGCACGTCTGGTTCGCCGATCGTGAGCTCACAAAGTTGCCCAAGCTCTGTATCGTCTTTGAGATGAGCGTCAGCGTTCGATTGGTCTGAGAGTCCTAGAATCAAGTCAATCAACATGTTGGCCACGATGTTTTGTTTCTCTGTACAGAAAATGGATGTGTAAGAGAAAATGATACTTGATGCTAGTATGAGGCTATAAATGCATTTTTGCTGCAAGAAAAAACAAAATGAAGCTCCCACAGAAGGTGACTTCATCCAGAGGCATGAACATTTTAGACAGTATTGTTGTAAACAGTCCTCAATTTTCGAACAGAATGTTTAACAATGGCGCTGGAACTCTGAAAGAACTACAGGCTCAACGGCGGTACTCACAATCTGCTCGTTGGTGAGGTCGAACAGCTTGGGGCCGAGTATTGCGGGCGCGAAAAAGCGCAAGAAGATGAAACCAGAGATGACCGAGTAGCGGACCTCCTTGTTGTCCGGGAAATGCCGGCCCGCCAGCTCCTTCAGGTTGTGAAACAGCTGGCACATCAGCGTGGGACAGTTGAGCGCCGACGAGGTGATTGCGTGGAATATTATTTCCACATATTCCTGTACAAGCATGAAAACCGGATAAGAATCATGCATGCTCCGCATTTGATGGACAATCTGGCCATCAGATGGTCGAACAAGGCGGCTCCAAACAATTGCTAAACAAGAATAAAATTTACTGCCAATTACAAGCTTTTGTAATAGAATCAATATTTAACTTGAAATACTTTGTACTGGAGTGAAAATGCCCATTTTATTAAACTACTATTGCGATTGTCCAACATGGCTGCTTCAGAGGTTAAAGCGGATAGAACTACAGTCCGTCGCCAAGTTAACCGTCTTTAACCCTCTGCTGTCTAAGATGTAGGCATCATGATCCACAGCACGGTCACCGATCTGTTACAATAAAACCGGAGTGCTCACCTTGAGATTGGCAAGGTTCGTCTCTATGGCTCGTGGGTCAGACACGCGGCTGGGGTCAATCTCGCACGGCTTGCGTTCCTGGAAGACCTGCTCCAACGCGGGCCGCAGCGTGTTGTGCAAGTAATGCAGGCCTGCCAACCTCATCACCTCGTCCATCATCTTCGATACCAGTGTGTTGCCGCGGAATATCGTATTGGCATCGCTGAGGAAGACAAATCAGTAAAATCAGTTGTTGGTTTTCAGTTTCAAGGGGCCAACCAATGGTTTATATAAAAGAAGAATTTAAAGGATCAAGTAGTTTGTTGACTTGAAAACCTTAGGCAAGATTGTGGAGAAAAAAGAAAGGAATTATGCCACTCTCTGTAAAAAATAAAGATTAGCTGGGACATAGAATCTTGCTTGCTGACGTTTCGGCATGCGCCTTCTTCAGAGCTACTAAATACTTAAGTTACAGAGTTAGGCTCAACGTTATTTTTCACAGTGAGTTGTATAAATCATTTCCTTTTTCTTCTCCATCATTACTATACCAGCCTTTTGGCACTTTTTCCACCATATTAGGCAAGATTTGTTATTCAAGAAAATATATGAGTAACAGGCTTAGTCTGAAGCTCGACGAACAATCAAAAGAAAGCTGTCGGAACTCACGTTACTTTGGAGATCTCCCAATGCGCGAGCGCGCGCACCATGGGAACCACTTGTCCGTGGTGCGCAAACACGCGGACGAGCGGCTGGGCGGCGTCCAACTTGCACGGCGCAACTTCGCCCAGGATGTAGGCCGCGCTCGACGTCACTGGCTCCACCAGCCTGCCGGTCAGAGGTTGGTACCATTGTCATAAGTTCCATTTAAACGAGTGAAATGACATCAAGATGTCACTAAATTGCATCCTATCCTCAGCATACCAGAAGAACAAAGGCCTGGTTTTATCAGTTTCTCAACTCTGAGTTTAACTGGGATTGGAGTTATTTGCCATGGCAACAGTCAATCATATGCAGTGAAAATCACTTAACTCTGAGTTAGGAGCTAACTGGGAGTTGAAAAAATGGTAAAACCGGTTGTATGAGGTAATATCTCCCTGATTTAGTACCAGTTAGTTTTTATTTTGATGATAGGTCAAGACTAAAACATGTTCCTATTGCCTTTCTCATATCCGAATCCCGCTTCTTGGCGGAGGAGGTAAAAATTGCGTTAATGTATCGTAACTTTTTGTGTGCTAGAAAAATAAAAACCGGTCACTTAAATTATGGCCTTATTTATTTGTATTTTAAAAAACCAGGGGCTATATTCTAGTTCCCATTTACTCTTTGCATTATCTGCAAAAATCTACAACCGAAAATACCACACATTACCTTCCTAGAGGAAATGAAAATTTATTACAATAGGCTAAAACCCAATAGAGCAAGTGTTTCCGAAACGTGACCCGAAACAGGGCATGAAGGAAGATGTGTTCCTACCGGCTCTGCAGAATGAGGTCTCGCAACTGGTTGTACATGCTGGAGGCGAACACGTGGTCGGCCGTGTAGTGGATCTTGAGCCGGACGGAGCCGAGCGCATCCTGGCCCGGCGCTACGCCCAGTTGACTCGGAGAACGATATGTGTACGGCCGGTTGACCGTCGACCGAGGCTGGAGGAAGTACCTGCAACGAGAGACGGATGCGTTGAAGAACAAGAGTTTGGGGTTGTTTTTACCGTCAAATTTTGCATGCATAACTTACTCATGACCATTTCTATCGTTTAAAAATAAAATACCAAATAACTACTAGCAGAAATTCTTAAAAATTGTAATTTAACTGGAAATTCGGAGCTTCGCTCGCTCATCCAAAGACTGGCAAAAAACAAGAAGTAACTACAATAGTATACTGGAGCCTACCTACATTAACAAAATGTTCCCATGCAGTGATCGGAAGGTAAACAATCGGTTACCACTTACCAGTGGTTGGTGGCGACGTATTGCTGCTGCCGCTGCCCTCGCAGACGAATCTTGACCTCGCCGAGGAAAACGTTGTCGGCCATGCCCGGTGAGTCGTGCCACAACGACACTCGCAGCTCCGCAAATTCAACGTCGCAGCACTCGCTGGCCGCTGCCACGCTGTACCCGCCACCGCCCCGTTCGTGATTCTGCCCGCGACCGCTCGAGCATGGGAGCTGCACAACGCAAACCCTCCAGAAAATTAGTATAGGATACTTTTCGAAACCAATCGTTTTCCAAATGGTGGTAGAATTCGAAGTGCAAGATCAAAATGTTTTGTAGCTCGTAAGTTACTTCATCAAAAGTCATAGCACAACTACCAAGAGCTAGAACCATACATATTTTGATTACCCACTTTTTTCCAGAACCAGTGACTATATTGATGATAAATGATATCGTCTGCAGCAGAAACATTAAAAAATTTATCTTTTCTTGCGATTCCTCTCTCCAACAGAGAGAGACACGCTTATCCAACAATTGACCTACTGATCTTTCGCTCTACTTTCTAATCCTGGTAAGCAGTAACCGTAGGCAATGCCATAACCATGCTAATCCACCTCCTACGCACTACACAGGCGAGAGCCGAAACATTGTTTGCAGTTTCATCTTCTACCGTGGCTAATTTGACTACAACTCAAGTAAGTTGCATACCCACTTTATTTACCTCTTCCTATTATTGTTTTTCAGCCTTTAGATGCATTATCCAACCAACTACCCTAGAAAGAGCTAGGTGTCCCACTGTAAAACAAAATCTAGAACAAGTGCCACAACAGCTACTCCTGGTAAAATTGAAATAGCTAATATATGAAACAACATTTGTTTTTGTTTCGCTCCGTCGCTGTTCAACAGTGAGTTGTACAACCGCTCTAAATCAACTAAAGAAAGCGTACAAGGTTCATCTACTTACCTCAAACGTTAGCACCTCGTCGAAATGCGGTGAAACTGTCTTCTTCTTGACCTTGGTTCGCTTCATCTCCTGCTTGCCGTTGGAGAACACCATGGTGACGGTGGCAAACGGGTCGCACGCGCCGTTCTTGACCGTCAGGTCGGAACATTCCGCCAGACGAACGGTGACCCGGCTCTGGGGATCGCTGTCGAGTGATCCGTTCTTCAACGTCGGCTCGAACTTGATCTCCACGTTTGCCTTGCCCTGCGGAACCAGAGAGATATCTAAATATCAGCACCTTTTAATAAATTTATTTATCCCAGATTATTACTTTCTAGCAGAATACAGTTCTTTACAGTGTTTGTAACTATCGGACAAAACAATATTCTCCACATCTGAATGGTTTCTTGATTGAATTGCAGTCGACACTTTTGCATAGACAAATAGACAAATATTGTGGCCGATTAACAAAGAACAAAAGTAAGGCAGCTTTGTGCTAGCTTCAATGCCCTTAATGGCCTTTTTTTGTAATTATTCCCTGGAAAAGAAAAACTGGAAACAAACATTTTTCCGATTTCTACAATTGCCTTCTCTTGGGCATAAGAAAATTACGGAATAAAGCTTCTGGACTGGGTTCTGTCTTCTGCTTATTCCAAGAAAAAAGACCTCAAGATAAATACAGACCCAAGTTATTAAGATTCTCAACCCGTTCCATTGTCAACATTGCCAAAAAGATAGATCTTGGCCCAAGGAAAGTTACAGATAGTGCTTTCAGACCGTGTTCTATCCATTGCCTGTTCCCAGTGCAGACTGCACTCCCAAGATAAACACAGAACCGAGCACAAAATTTCGAACCATCTGACGTCAAAACAATCACCTGCACTTCGCTGTCTGCATCGACGGGCTTGACAGGGAACCAGTGGTCCTTGTTGTGGTAGAGATGAAGCTCGTCTGTCTTGATGGCCACCTTGCCGATCACCTTGTCCTGCTTGAGGTGTCGATCCCGGTCGTACAGGTAGACGCACAGGCGACGGAACCGTCGCGGTACTTCAAATTGGAATTCCTCGCCAAAAAACGGGCTGCAAACGGAACAGAATGGGTAAATTGTATTAGTAGGAGCAAGAAACTGATGTAGGTACCTTTGTTTCTCTTCAACATTTATCTTTTCTGTTATGTGTAATAAAGCAATATTCTTCAAGTTTTTCAAAAGGATTAGTACAGTATAGAAAGATAGTATGCAAGAAAGCAGATACGGCAGTGAACATAGCATACTTTTCATAACTTGTTTAAGTTGTGCAAGCATAGTGCAATGCTAAGTTTAAACATTGTTAAAATTGGTAGGAATGATAAAATTCCACAAGAAACATTATACAATCCACCTATTGCCTTCAAATACATATACCTAATGACTTAAAATTCTCATTTGCATCAACCCATATTTCTTGTCGGTTGGGTGTTTAAAAATAGAAGTCCAGCTACATCCTAACTACCTCAATCTTAATCAAACACCATCCAAGTATTGCCAAGCTCCCAAATTAGGCAGAGTTAATTACCTTGCTACCTTATCATCGGCTTAGCAATGGAGCTGGTGCCACTAAAAGACTAAGCATTTGATAATGAGTAGGCGAGGTCTGCAATAAGCTTCTATTCTTTGTTCAGCATCATAGAATTATATGCTCAGAAAACTGATTGAAGTACAAATGAAGAAGTAAAATGCCTGAATGCCTGCTAGCAGCAATCAAATGTTAAATTGTCAGTTTTTATCCTCAAAGACTTTAGGAAATCAGGAGACTAAATCTCATACGCCTAACTGGCATACTACGCAGAAATCGCTTTAGATCGTTTGATAGCAGCGACAAAGTAACACACAGTAAAAGGTCCAAAATCCAAAATAAAGGCACCTTGGAAATATGGAGAAATGTGTGTAGAAAAAAGTAGGTACTTCAAGTATCTAATTTTCATGTTGATATCTGAGATCATTAATTAAAGCAACAAAGATAAAAGTACATTGACATCTGATGTGAACGGTTTAGATCCTGCAGTGGCAGTAAGTGGCTTCAATTTTGTCCATCATGAAGACATTGGTACTACCAGCAGACCAGGTCAATTGTTAAGTGATGTTGACATGATATTTCTCAGTGTATCGTAAGTTTGACTTTGCGTGACAAAGAATTGTGGCTTTACAAATTGAAAACCATGTATTTTCATTAGCTGATAACATTCATTAAAATTGAAATTCAATTGATTAGTTAGTAATGTATAGGTACCTCTGGTGTAGCTATGTATCAGTAGTTTGTAGTTTCTTCATTTTCAGCAATTTAACTTCAATTAATAAGATCTGCAAGAAGCAGCTCATAGAGTTTTTTTTAACTATACCTACTTTAAAAAACTAAACTATAGCCCAATAAACCCAGCTGTGAAAGCCAAGCATAGTCAGTGTGGGCAACGATGGCTGTCCGAATGTTATTTTGATTGACAACCTGGCTATCTGATTGTCGAACATGGTGGCTCTAGACAATTGCTAATCAACGATAAAATGTGCTGCCCATTAAAAGCTTTCATACTTTAATCAAAATTTTAGTTAAAATACACTGTACTACGGTAAAAATTGCTATTAAACTAGTGTGATAGTCGAACACGGCTCCTTCAGCGATGAACACGGATTGAATCACAGTTCGGCCCCTTGTTAACCGTCTGGAACCCTGCGCTGTCTATGATCAAGTAGTGGATGTAGCAGTAGCAGTGAAACTGTGTCAACAAAGTATCCAAGAAAAGGTTAGGATTTCAAGTTATGACAATCGACTCACTCGAGCGTTCTCTCGACCGTGCTCGTGCGGAAGATTTCCTCTTGGTCCAGGGAGAGGGCGCAGTAGACGTCCCGCTGAGTGACAGAGCCATGACTTCGGGCTACCAAGTTCTTTGCCTCACCTAGAAACATCGGAAACAGATTCTTTTAGTTTCATCTTTCAAGACTCAGAAAGCTGCAAAAGAAAACGAATTGCCAACCACAGCAACCATGACAATGCTAAATGAGGTATCATTTGTAGAAAAACATGTCATTTTATAACTACAAACCAAATTCCATAAAAAAAAAATACTATGCCAGAAGCATGGACTTGAACCCTAGGCGGGCAGATTTCTGCTCTAACAACATATTTGCGAGTAATTTAGTGGGATTGTCGAGTTAAAAGATCTCCAACAAGATGACAAGGCTATGGCTGCCCACAGCCACTCTGATATCTATTTCCAATCATTCTAGGTTAACTTTTGTGCTTATCTAAATTCTCTATAAAATTGAAACTGTTCGTAATTGGCACTGGATTGTGCAACTGCATTTGCAATCATAAGCAGCTTGACCAAATGTTAGGTGCACTAGGGTAGGGAAAGGGGTCTATAGATTACTTGAATTCCAGCCCTTTGCCAATCTCTCCAACCATAGACAGTGCTTATAACTTTTATCAAGTGCGGATCATTTGAGAGTTTCCAAATGGTATAAGTTGTAATATCTCTTCTCATTTCACCGTGAGAAATTTTACCGACTAATGGCAGGTCTGCAAGTAACCCCATTCTGGTTTCAATTTCGAAACGGAAAGAAAAAAATAGCGACATAGGAAGTACGTGACTGATTCCATTTAGAAAGGAAATAGATCTCAATCTTAAAATAAAACGGAACTGCCGCCGGCATTGCTAAACTTGCTACCACGTGAGACAAAATGATTCAACGCCGTCACGCCCAATCCGCGGGGTAAACGAATTCCACAATTTAATCCATTCATTCGTCCACTCCGTTTCCCGGGAGTTGATTCCCGATATCATGTTAGAGACCATGACATTTGCGGTCACCAAATGGGTATGAATGGTTAGG
>LVVV01432130.1:0-13352 GCA_001676325.1 Amphinemura sulcicollis
TATTCACAGCTATTATAAATAATGTGTCCTATGCTGTGTGAATTGTCCTCTTCGCTTTAGGTTAAGCCGAAATTTATGTCATAAAAGGTTTTTCATAATAATAGAAAATTTTGATGTATCTATTTGGTAGAAATATCTTGTTTAGGCATTGAATAGAAATGCATGTGTAAGACTTCTATGATATATTAAAATACTTGTGTGTAGTGAAACCATTACAGCATGTTACATAGAAATTAATAACATATTTATGTTCACCATTTCAAAAAATTACAGCGAATAATGCTACAATGCCAAAGTTTCTTTTTTATCCGCCAGAGGTCGTAAATAACAAACCATATTTTATATCATAAGACCGCGAAACTCAGCTTATCGCAGATATCTAAATAAGACGGGCATGAAGCTCAGGGGTAAAAATGGCAAGAATAGTCGATTGGCATTAAAAATTATTTCGGCCCTTGAATGTTGGCCAAAATTCGGTTGCTGCGATGACTCCTGATTCTCAGTAGACTCAACCGCACTCCAATATTCGATATCGAGTCGATATCAGTTCGATATCGACTCTCTCGTCGACAATGGGCTGGAGCGGCGCTGTAACGCGAGGACAATAGATCGACAATTAACTCGGATCACGTTCGGCCATTGTGCCCCTTTTGTTGGGAATGCTCTGCCTTTATCCTCAGTCATCTCCTTAATATGTTTACATAGTTAAATGATCTGAATTGATTTTTTTATTGACCATCTTTTTATAATATCTCATTTGCAACCGCATCGTCAGCAAGATTTTTGATGGTTCATAAATTTGAAAGATTCTTTTTACACGTCTCGAGTCTTGCGAGGCCGGTTGATGTTACGAAAGCAGCCTTTTTCTTTCCATTGTTTGATTATTTCCGTTGGACACCCGACATTGTTCTCCATGATGTGTGCTATTATCGGCACAATGGGTGGCACTTTCAGGCGTGAAACGCTTCCAGGGGAAACACACACTAAATGCTCGCCGCCGCCACCATTGCAAATGCCAACCCTCGATGACTTGCGCGATGAGTTTCCAAAAGTTTTACTCATATTTTTTGATAGGTTTTTCAGACATGTGAAACCCAACGGTGAGTTGAAACGGCTGAATTTTCATTTGAAATTCATTTTACAAGCAAAAACTTTGATAGGGGTTCATAAAGGAATTTCGCTAAAAAAATATTACTTATTTTACGTATTCTTTTGAAACTGAAGAGGTGAATTTTTAGCTTATAAAATAATAGCTATCCCTTTTATTGTACCTATAAAATAATTTTACTGCAGCACGGTAGATAAACCATTTATAATTAAATTGCTCTCGTAGGAGTATTCTAGAGATTCAGAAGCAATCTTCGGTCTATGAGTGCAAAGTACCCAATCATCTCACAAGAAATACCTACAGCCGTACACAATCGCCAACACCCACATCATGCTCCTGCCAAAGCAAAGAAAATGAAAACACGTGTTACTGAACTTTAGCCCGGAAAGTGAAAAGAGCATCGCAGAGTTTTCTTTGTGCGCCGATAATCCGATTCATATGTCAACGTGGATATCATAACGCCAGACTGGAAAGCCATAACTCTGTTGTCGGTATACGAACCTGAATCAGGGGCAGGTCCTGAATCAGGATCACCAAGAAAGGCTCTCGCTTTATTCCGGCAAAGGCTGGCAAAAGCGCAACCCGGACCTTTTTATCCAATAGCTACGAAGAATATTACGCTAATGTGGCGAACGAAATTGCTAAACTATGCCCGATACTGTTCCACCCTCTCTGCAAAGTCTCTGGGCCCATGTGAGCTCGGCCATGGGATGCCTCTAGGACAAAATCACAGTACACCCTTTTGTGTATGCTCGACACTTCGCATGATCTTGTGGTTTGTCCCTAGAGCAAGATTCTTTGAAATGTTTTTCATTTTATAGAATCTGTGATATTTTATCTCTGTGTTGCATAAGGTGTTTGGGTAGGTGGAATGCATTCGACAGCTTGGTATTATATTGCTTAGAAAACTTTTTAGACTCACTTCTTTGTTCGGTATTTTTTATGAAATATGTATCTTCGCCATCTGAAGGCATGTGCATTACTTCCGGGACGAAGGACAGAAGTCCAAAATAAATGTGCAGCCAAAACCAGAGTACATAGGTATATGCCGAAAATAAAATAAAAATCTCATAGTACGGTACTTACTCTACAGACTTGGAAGTAAAACACACCAAATAAACCAATGTGAGGTCAACTAAAATAAAGTTCTATATCTCTTGATATGCAAGAACCTTCGGCCAGTGAATGCCCAGGTAATACTGAATTTGCATCAATCGAAAGTGATGTCCAGTCCAGAGGGACACTTTCTCGTTTTCTTTGAGGATTACGTTATGTCGCTACCTGGCGAATATCGTTCAAGCGAAATGATGATGGGGTTCTGTGTCTACCATGCGACATCGTGAATCAGGCTGTGACATAGGAAACGACGCCAAAGCAAACATTCGTACAAACTAACAACGTAGCTATTTATCTTAAAAACACATTATTTGAAATCGAAACCTCTCATGTTTTCACCGATCCATTGCTATCGGTTCACTGAGCCATGTTAAGTTCAAGTTTATTACAATGTCTTTAAAATACAATAAATGCTACGGCTATCAACATTTCACGTAATTCTCCAGTTTCAGCGCTCGGAGATGTTTGCTTTTCTTATAGTTCAGATCGGATCGTTTGTATCACTAGTCTGGATGGAATCGTCGCTCTTCTTCACGCTCCAGACGATCGTGTCAATGCGAACTTCGTTTGATCTTCCAGCTTCGTGGAAACCTGCACGGGACTTTTAACAACTAACTTGTTCTCTATTTGTAACAATTTCCTTTAAAATTTAAAGAGTCGTCTTCTAAAAGCACCAACTCTTTTATAGAAACAGAGATCCTGAGGCGCAAAGACCTTTCATTTCGAAGCTTTAATTTATACTTGTGTTTAAATTCTCTTGTAGTTTTTGCAATGAGCTCTCGGAATGAACACAATATGTTCCATATCTTTTGTGCACACAAGTGCATAGCACCGGGAATCTTCTAAAAACATAGTGTGCACAAACTGAGATGGGCCAGAAGCGTGGAGTCAACGCTAAGATAAAACTGGAACGAGAACAGGTTATGACCAACAGGGTGTATGCATCGTAGCGCATTCAAGTCTCCATAGTAAAAAGGTTCAACGAAAAGTTCGATTTTTGTCAAATATTTCTTCTCCTTGGTCATATAACTTTCGTACAGGTAAACGAAAGGTGGAAAGTGTCAGGATGGGTTTCGCTTGTCAACAGTGGACCAAGGGTTTGGTCACGGTAGAATTTGTATTTGAACACCTACAAAAGGTATGAATTGTAAGTTAAGTGTCCGAGAGTTCATTAAATGTCTTTTAGAATAGTAGGCGCGAGTTCATTCATACCTCTTGAAAATTCTATACAGACCATTTTTCTCAATGCAGCTTGCACTGTATCTCACAAAACCTCACCCCCTCCCCCACAAATGCCGGTGCCTGTCTCATTTAAATTATTGGGATACACTCGTGCTCAATAAATTGTGTCAAGACCAAACTAAGAATCCATACATGAAGGTATCACCCTCCAACTCTTTACGATCAGCCGAAATCATTCAAGACATAGCAGTAACTTCATCCTGAACATCATCTTTTTAAAACCAATATAACTACAGCCTCCTTATGGGACCGGTGATAAACACCTTTCAGCACTAGCGGTTCAGAATCTTCACGCACAGCCATCTTCAGGGCGCGTGAAATCGTTAATAATTTAGCAAACAATTAATACTACCAACAACGTCGGTGGCCTCAAAAAATTACCTCTAAACATATTTAACACGTTCAGTGCCCACGATTGAACTGAAATCATAGAATTTAAAACGACCAGCAAAACCGAGCGTCTACATTTCAATGGTCCACCATCTTTTAGGCGGCGTTACAAATGCTCTTATTGTTACTAAGTTAGCGCCCTCTTGAGTTGGCACAAAACGTCTTGCTATCCACTCAAGATTCAACAATATAATTCCATGAGGAAGCCCTGCGCCCACCGCGGCGTCTATTGTACGGATAAAACTGAGAGGGATCCGTTTTTGGGGGGGTTAACATTGCACCTGAAGTCTCCTGGCGATGCGTTACGGTGGCGATGAAGAAATCTGGAAACGTTTGAATCGTCGGGGTGGTCGTTTTGGGCGAAGATTCTGACGGTGAATTTAATTCACATCAAGAAATGAATGTTAATGGAAGCAATGTCTATAGACTATAAAGTAACAATAAGATAAGCTAAACAATTGAAATATACGTGTATAGGTACACAGGTGGTTTAGTGATGGAATTTCTCTACTGACATAACCAAAGGAATGGCAGGCTATTTAAATTTACTGTTCTGTCCATAGTCCGAAGCATCCGTCTTGTGCTTACATTTCATGTCGTAACGTCACTTAGAAGACGGCACTCGTTTCACTTGCAAAGGAAATAAATTCGGATTGTAGCGAACTTGTTCTAAGAATTTGAATTGCAAGGAGTATTTTGCCTATCTGGATTAAGCCTATACTAAATTTACAAGAGTTTTTTGTTAGGTAAAGAAGTACATGGGCTTGGCTCCGTCAACATGCTATGCACCGTTGACTGCAAAAAAATCGGTAACTATAACATGGCACAAACACTCACTATACATAACATCGCGAACGTGTTAATAATCCATTCGAAGTTGAAATTGAACTACAAGCGAAGACGACTTTTCCGGTTTTCGGCTCTCGGTTGTTTCTATGATTCGAGTCGAAATACGTTGGCTGGTTTTACTCGAGAAGGGAAGCTGGCTATTCTATTGAGACATGCAAAATAGGCAATGAAGAGGTTCATGCAAACAAGTTGATTCGATAATATTGAGCTGCAGATATTCCCACAGACGAGAAGCGGAGCCCCGTGATGGGAACGGAGTGGAAAGATCGCAGCAAGAAGTGGACAGCTACATTGGCAGATAAAGATTGTCGGTTGCAGTAAACACGTCCTTTCTACGTCAGGTAAAGTTCGAATCAAAGTCAAGCCTGTGCAGAAAAACGAGTATGAATTCAAGACGAATACTTGTACAAGAGTAAAATGTAAATATATGTTCGGTTCTTTTTATTTATCAGTAAATTTGCATGAACATGGCATGGATTTTCTTTGCGACGATCGCGGCATGCGCTTCTTTTGCGCCTTTACAAATTTGGTAGAAACATAACTTTATTGGTAAAAAAGGAACGAAAAAGTAAACACGAGTTTGTATAGGTATGAAGTTTATTTTCAAGTGAACCCACTTTTATATTGCAATATTTTCGTATTACCGAAAAAGGTACAGGTCGTAAGATAACACTGGCACGTAAATTTCCCACTGAGAGAGAGAATCACCAAAATAATTCATGTCTGCTGTAAATTTCCGTCGCCCATTAATCCCAAAATGGGAAATTATGCGTCCCGGAGAGGAATTTCATATGCTCGCCGCGTATTTTGTTTTCCGAAATAATAGCCCATTATCATTTTGAATAAACGCCACCGCGCGACGCTCCTGTTGCCGTATTTGTATACGCGTTCACATATAATTTGAGAGAATCAAATGCCGGTTGAGATTAAATTTCACGCTGTTTCAATTAATTTGCATGAACGTAAACGTTACCTGGGATGTTTCTTCTAGATAATAAGCTGAGAATGTCCCGTGCTCGATCACATCTATCAATTTTTTAGACAAATTTAAAAAAATCATCACAGAGAAGAAAAAAAAACTTGTTTCAAACCGAAACCGGATTGAAGACGATCTAGCTCACGTGAAAACTTTCAGTATTTTTATTTTTAAAAATTACTCTTTGATTTTTATTTCGCCTGTGTTAATCGCAGCATACGCAATGGAACGAGTCCAGTAGGTACACTTCACGATGAGTTTTAATAACAGGTCTTGTCGCTGGTTCAAGACTATCGCAGAGAAAACTCAGCTCGAAGTGTTTAAGTATGAAATAATTCGTCGCCGACATCAGACGTTTACTCTTGAGGAAGCTATTTTCCAATCTTCGAGCGGTCGGATTGCTCACACCTTCTCTATAATTTAAATCCGGCAATGATTTCTGGTGGCCAGCGCGTCTCGAGGTGCGAGAAGCAAGTGTTTGGCGCCCTGTCGTTACCCCTGGAAACGAAGCGTGTGCGTGTGCCGTGCTGGGATCATCTCACTGGTACCATGGGCCGACTCAGCGTGGACACCCGAACACTTCGCCTATTATTATCGAGATAATGTATTTTGAAAATCAAAATATGCGCACACCGCGCGCAGCCGCGCAACGTTGTGAATGAGAGACGATCACAAGTCACGCACCTCAAAGGGGAGAAAAAATTAAATAAGAACTTGGTTTAGTTTAAAAATCTGATTATTATTTAGAATTATAGTTCATTTTAATATAAACGAGCAGTTTCGTGCATGATCTCGGTTAATTTTTCTAGAGTTTGGTGATTAGCAGAAACGAGAAGGAGCTCGCAAAAAAGCAACTGTGATATGTATCTGCTGTAATAATTCTGCAAGGGCAACATGCACATAGACGATTATTAGATTTCATTGCACGATTGGAGCGTTTGTTTAAAAATTCGTGTTATGAACAAGTTCATTGGACGTAATAATTGCAGTATACAAGTGCAGCAATTATATCTGATCACATTAAAAATATAACGCCATTGCACGGACATCAATTGACGCGTGGTTTCATGCCTTGTGCTGTCTATCTCTCACTATGGCGTCCATAAGAAAGAAGGCAGATTATTTATTAGGTGCCAAGCAGGCTTGCTTCTTATTCTTCATGCTTCCACATTCTTGTTATTCCAATCAATAATATTTGATGCATGACATGGAGATCAGAGGTCGTACTTTGCGACAATATAACACCTTTTATGTCCAAAATACTGCTACTTGAGAATATCAGTCAAGCTCCACTTCGGCTTAAATTTATGGCGAAGTAGCGATGAAGGTTATGGTAGAAAAAGAGTAAACTTAAAAATTAAATATAAATCATCTTTGAGGCGTTAAAACTAGAAATTTCAATAAAATGTATACTTTTCTTCAAGTCCGTATCTAGCTTGGAACTTCAAGGCCAAATAGAGGGCGGCACTTGTGATGCCCATTCAGCATTAGACCTTCGTGAGACTTACTCATCTTTCTAGTCCTCCAAAATTATTAGATAAATCGATGCCAATCATATTTTCTTTCAAACACTAAACGGAAATTAAGGTGTGTATCGAATTTTAATAATATTTAAATATGCATGAAATGAGTTTAAGTCATCTAGCTTAGGTATAGATTGTCTATTATCGTAAAAAAACAGTGACCGCGCGCGTAGAATATCGATTAAGTCGTTCCCATATCAGTATCATCCAATCAATATCTAATTTATATCACAGGCTATCACAGCCCATGACCGTTCCCGAGATCCCGCAGGGCTGTTTTTAATATTCACCGCCCTCATTAGAGCAAGTGACTAATCACGTTGTTCTTACGTACTGATCAATCAATGAGAGTCGGTGACTCGCGTCGGTGACTCGCGTGAAACGGTGTGCCCGGCATTGTTCACTAATTGCTCGCCTCTCGTGCCGGCGTCTTTCGACGGGGCTCGTTAGCACCGAACGGCTCAAAGGGCGATTAATTAGATGTAACTGATTACAGAAATAATTTATGGAAAGTAATCAGTCAGAGAAATTATTTACTCGTCGAAAAGTGTTCGCTCATATCGTTTAATTGATTTAACTTCGATGTGATTTCTGAATGGTATTATCTAGAAATGATAACTGTGTCCTGAATTGGAAAAGATAAAAGGGGTTTTATAGGGATATCATATATCACATGAAAGCGACTGTAATATAGTTGTAAAATAATCACCATTACACCCATTTACTGATAAGTAAAAATTGCCTTTTTTAAATTATTTGATTACCACTTAGCCAACGATATTTGTTACGTGCATATGTCTACAGATTTTTCTGTATATGAAATATGAAACTAATTTACGGTGTTTTTCATGCCTAATACATAACTCGGCTTGATGTAATTTAACACATAAACAAGGCGCCAAACACAACGAGTAATTTCCCCAAAAATATACAGTGAGCGTCAGTCGGTTGGCAATTATTTGCAACAACCAAAATAAATCTCCCTAGAAAGTGCTGCCTTTTTCAATGTAGTCGAAGATGTAGTGTTTCACTGAAGACAATTCTCTTGTAATATGACGCCTCGTAAAGACACGGGGGGTAGGACCATTGCCTCATGCAGATTTACCTCCTCACAGTTAATAATTGTTGCTGTAAGGTGGTCGTACTCCATGGGCATAGGTATCCTTCTCCTACGTTGCAGCTAATACGGGGTGCTACATATTACTTTACTTTTGCCACACACTTAAAATTTAATTTATTTCTATTATTGTGTGGCCGTGTGTTAATAATTGTGTAGAGTGTTATAGTGTATCTTGCGGTAGACCATTATTACTCTAAGTAAAATGATATTCTCTTCTCTCGCAAGAAGACGTAGATTTTAATGAGCACATGGTTGTGGCTGCACTCAGCTGTTTGGGTTTGTTTTTTCTCTCTGTAAAAGCAAGTACAACTATTTTTAAATAAAAAAGAAACAAGAACGTGGTTGGTTTTCCAAACCAAGAATAATATTATGCACTGATTTTTCTGTTTTTAATTATGCATCATGTTTTAATGCACATTGCAAAAAAAGTGTAATCTAAAGAGCTGCATTATATTTTAGCGCTCCATTCCATAGTCGTCATAATTTAGTATTCATGTTGACAATTTTTACAGATAGTTATGCACATGTAATATATTTCACGAAGGCAAGGTCTGCTTTTCGAGACCATTATTTCCACAAGACGAAACCATTTATAAGTTATGATTCAGGTGACGTTTTAATGGGAGACTACCTTTAACATAAAGACATCAAAGCTTCTCAAATTCACGTATACATCGTAAGATAAGATGGCTACCATCAGGTTCGGGCCAAAAGGTTGAGGACTCGTGGGCTACGGTCTACCACCCAGCCTCTCGTTAGCTAAAATTAGTCAATTAAACTATAGTGAGTGTACTCTCTCAACAGGGCGTTTTTACGACAATTGAGATGCGATTTATCCCCCCCCCCCATTATTTTTGGCAGCTCGCAGAAGATGCCTGGAACTGGAAAACTACTTGGCGACATATTATTGATTTTCAATCTTTACATGGATATTTCTTACATTTATTTTCCTGGCCTTCATGACACCACCTAAACAGCAGTGTGAGAGCGAATCCTTCTGTTTTAAGATTATATCGTCGAATATGAAGGAGCTATTTCAAAAACCTAGTTCTTCTCGCTGTTTTCCACTCATGTTGTACCAGTGTTACCACATTGCCTCAGCATTCTATTTAAGATGCTGCTCTATCAGATGTTCAATACAACTACAAGTGTATGAGTATAAGATTCTATCTTCAAGCCTCATTGCCCACTGCAACTTTGTACAAGAGGCGTTATTAATACATTTACGTCTGCTATAACGTTATCTACAACTTGGCCTAACCAATAGGTACTTAACTACACCTTGGTGAACTTTTAACCCTTTCAAGAATAAAGATCTTTAAGCCCTGCAGATGAAAGGAACGAAACTGGAGGCAATTCATTCATGTTTTTACATAACAAGCGATGAGACACCTTGGTCGTGGGAAGAAGAAAGCGCAAAACTTGTGCTTCTTGGGTGAAACAAGCTATCGGTTCGGTTGTATACCATGTGTATGTCTGAGACTGTGGCTCTAAAGGCGATCCTCAAGATACTTATGTGTTGTAATGTACAACTTATAGCCCTTGTGGCAGCTATTCGGTTCTCAGATGCAAATAAGAGCACTAAATTAAGAGACACGGCAAAGGCACGCAAGTAAAATAGAAGACATCCTTTTTTAGTGAAATAAAATAAAAATGGAGAGATTGACACGTCAAATAGAATCAAGAAAGGATGTGTGTTAGTTTTGAATATAGATAATATAGTAAGCTTATCGTAAATAAGTAGAAAAACGACTTGATGTTTGAAAATTAGACATGGTTTTTATCAATGATATCCTTTTGTTCGGAAGGAAGTTATGATAATTATTTAAAGTGGTATTGGGGATGGTTGTTACTAGCTGCCACCCCCATTTCATATCCATTTATATAACGAGTTTATTTCCTTCCTTCATTTTCCCTAGCGAAGATTTTTCTGAACGGTCGAGGTGCCAGGTTCAAGCTGAACTCGCGACCGCTAGCGAATGAAATATTGGAAAACTCTCTTGAGTGTTTCTACCGCGGTTCACATTTCTTTACTATCGTACTTTACCTGTTCGTCTTTCCTAATGATCTACATTAATAAATGATTTGAAACTACAGTCGTAAACCACACAGGCGGTTCGTAGCATTTTCATCTTGAAGACATAAATAATCACTTTATGTTCGTACTATAGCGACACATAAATGGTCTTCCTTTTTGCAACTTCGTTAACTTTGGTAAACGAAATTGAAAGAATCGTAAATAATGTAGCCATTTGTTGATGTTTCTAACTGCTCCTTGAGGACATAGCCTTAAGGATGTAGACGTTACATTGGCCGCAACAAAAGGCATTACATTCTGAGGCATCCTCCCCATTCTTGAGCGAGACGCGTACAAATGCTCACATTATGATATTGCCATCAAGAGAGCTTTGCTTTGAGATGTGAATCTATTTGAATCATGGTAGTTAATAAATACGAGTATTTCAGTAATTGTGATGCTATTGCGAAGGGATGAGTATTATTTCTAAAAGATGGGTGTGTCACATCGATTTCAAAAGAAATGTGGGCGTCGCGTTCGTATGTGAGATTGTTTTAGGATATACGTTCAATAATTCATTCGGTTTATTTTTCTCAGCGGGATGTCTGTGAACTTTTTCTCTTGGGGAAAAGAAGACATCACTTTTTGTGCGGTCTGATTTACCAATTACTGTGGAACCAAGAAATATATTTTATTTATTTATCTTCTATTCGATAGAAACGGTTCTGTTTGTGCAAAACAAGCTCTAGGGGCCATCTCTTTTTGCTTCCAGCTCAACTAAATATTTTCACAATCATTCATCGACTTTTTTAAATTGAAAATTAGAATGAAACTTTTAATAATGAAAACAGATTGGTTCAATTTGCTCGCCATACTTCCTACAGGAACATCAACTCGATCAGTTCGTGCCGCGTCCACGATATCGATTAATAACATCCACTTGCTATGCAAACCATTCGGTAAACAGAGGTAAGGACTAAGGAGCGATTCGGAAGGCCCAGTCATCCGCCAGCAATTACCAAGCTATGTGGAATGCTCATCGAGCTTGTCAACGGGCTTGATTCGATCTCGTCTCTGTGAAATTTTAATAGTTTTACGCGGATACCCGGTGCGACGTAAGTTGGTACGAAATGCATTGAGCGTAGCTTCATATCAGGCCTAACCAGTCCTTAATCAGGTTCGTAAGATCACAATAATTGATCGATAAATCAACAAGATACTTGAGAATTTAGATCACATCTTTCGAATGCAAATCATCAATAAAATCGTTTCGTTTCAAAAACAAAAAATATATCTGCATAATTTTGCATTGAGTTAGATCATAAGTGAGAGTATAAATACATATTCGGAGCTTACTAAATAATTATTACTTATTTATATTCAAGATACGTTAGCTGCGTTTACAGCTAAGTGAAGCCTAAATGTTCGTCCATCTTTCGAGAGCCCCAAGGAAGTTTGTTCTGACCATGAGGAGCTCATATACTGGACTATAGTGAAACAGGACCGGCTAATGCATTTATAATTATACGGTTATGCAAATTGTTTCCTATGTCAAGTGAAGTGGTGTATCGCGGCGTTTTAGGTTACTTAGCCTGACATCTTTTCACAATGTTTTGGGTGGTAACTTGGCGGCACCGCTTAAATAAATGTGTGCTTGCTGCTTAATTTTTAGCAATATACTAATGAGAATTAATGTTCATTTGTCTCGTCACTGACAGGACCATAGTTAACTTATCAATCACGTCAAACTTAACAGACGCGATAGTTCGCTCCGATGATCACTAATTTACTGAATTCATTCTTCAATGCGCTGTAATTAATAAAATATCTGATTACGTTATGGTAGCATTGTTTTTATGCTTGGTTTTTCGTTTGTTAATTTATTTGATGTTGAAAAACCAGAGAGAAAAGCAAAGCAAAGCCGACAAGCAGAGATAAAGTGGAAATTTAATATGTTGTACAGACAAATTGGAGTTTGTTTTTTTGCTTTTCTGAATTAGTAAAACAAGAGTAATTAGTCATCCACAGTAAACTCGACACTAAATTCAAAGTTATTTCATAAATTCTGCACAACGTTTGACTCCTACTGACAAAAACACCCCATGAACAGGGCACAGTAATTAATCTTTCCTCTGTCCGCCTGTTCTCTGTTTCCAGCTTTCATATGAATCTCAAGTAATTGCGGAATTGCTATTTCAGTCTCTATATTCCACCAGCTCAGGGGCAAATGTTAAGCTATACGAAACTTTATTTGCCCCAACCCAACCTCTAATGTCTGATATGGAATCTGGATAGTAGATACGTTAAGCCTCCCACTACAAGCACAGTTCAAACAATAACATACACCCATTTCACTCTTCGGGTCGGTTTCTAATATGAACCCTCCCCCCAAAATGCAACCACAAGAGATAATATATTCAACTCTATGCTTGTGGCAATAGCACTGTCTGTAGATTGGTTGTATACACCAACTTAAATTATTCTACATTATTAATCAAGATCTTTGTCTAGTAGAAAGCGAACGAGACGTTTAGCTATGTTTAATTATCATTCTCTTACTAAGATTTAATTAAAATAGTTGTAATATTGTTGACGTGGGGTATTGAATTGCTGTCTCTGACTAAATAAGTACCTTTTTAATTGTTCGTCTGCATCCCGATTTCGAAATGTTGTGGCCTCAGGTGGGATTGAGTTCAATTGAAACGTTACATTGTTTTATGCATTGTATTGTTAGCAGGTCCAGTGAGTACACTCCATTTGCAAAACACAGCTCGAGAAATAAAACAAAAACTAAATCAAATATGGCTAGCATTTGCATCTCTTGTGGATACAACAGACCAGCTACCATACAGTATTATTAATGTAATTAAATAAGCTGCAACTTGCCCCAAAGAACTATTAAATGTAGAATTGCATTTGATTGTTTTCATTTAAGATATAATATCTATTTGGATGCCATTAATTAATCAGATCGCTTACATTATATATATATATATATATATATATATATA
>LVVV01432131.1:0-13360 GCA_001676325.1 Amphinemura sulcicollis
GGGAATGGCTGGCGGTCGGAATGGAGAACTCCAACGTCGAGGTCCTGCACGCTGCCAAACCCGACAAATACCAGCTCCACCTTCACGAGTCTTGCGTTCTCTCGTTAAAGTTTGCCGCTTGCGGCAAGTGGTTCGTGTCGACCGGGAAGGATAATCTCTTGAATGCGTGGAGGACCCCATATGGTGCTTCTATCTTTCAGGTAATTTTTTTGCAATTTGACATTGTAACTCCAAAAATTTGTGTTGCAGTATCGAGTTTATACTGAGTTGGAATTGATTAAAATAACAGTCAAAAACTATGTTTGTTATCAAATTAGATAATAACTTCTCTGTTTTATGACCTCTTAAAATTTTGCATTGCTTTAATTTCTAACAAAACTGGTGTTTTCCTTTCATTTAAAATACTTATGATTTTGTCTGTTACAGTCCAAGGAGTCATCTTCAGTGCTGAGTTGTGACATTTCTGCCGACGACAAATACATAGTGACGGGCTCCGGGGACAAAAAGGCAACCGTGTATGAAGTGATTTATTAGCGAGTGCTAGGAGGATACAACATAGCAGTTGCCACGGGCAGAAGCAATCTTTCAGAACAGTGACTGTGACACATGGACTCCGAACTCTACAGTAGTTGTATGTTATCGTGGCCAGTGCTCTGTTTTCAAAACAAAATCTCCGTGGCGGTGCTTTCCTTTTGTGCTGAACACTGCTGGGTGCAAATGGGACATAATATTTCAGGTTGTCGTCTACACTTCATGTTCAACTGCAACAGCTCTTAATATAAACTAGTGCTGATGGGAGTTTTTTCTCTTTTTTTTTTGGTGGCATCAGTGTGATCTTTTTGTTGTTTGCAGCAGAAATGGAGAAGCTGCATTCAGATATGCAGGCAGCTTTCAGAATGATATTGTGGAAATTTACGTACTGGAAATAATACTTGTGTTTTTTTTAAGTTTAAACCAAAATATCAATATTTTTTGTACTAGTTTACAGACACAAACATACAATAATAATTGACAAGGCATTGAATCCATTGCCAAATGAATTGCTTGTGATTTGGTTGAACTGACGTTTTCCATAATGCTGATCTTAGTCTGACACAGGCAGCCTACTCTTTATTAGTGCCATTTTGTTTGGTATTTTTCAAAGCATAGACTTGATTAAGGTGGCAATGGCATACTCATTTTTCATGGCAACACGATATCACACTATCTCTTCATTTTTTCTTCTATATTGTGTAGTAGAATTTTGTAAAGTGGGAAAACCTTGATCAAGCTGGCAATACTTTTGATTTAGTATGATGTGCCAATATACACCAATGTCCGCAAATTACCTGGCAGCTTATATTGGAAGTTTTAATTTACAAACTGTACCAAAGCAGAATAGATTTGTTTGTGCAAAAGGGAGTGGCTAGTAGGTATATCTCGTTAAGAATACCTGTCTATTAACTTACTTTTAGGCAGTTTTAATATTGAGATAATTATTTGCATAGTTGCAGTGACACATTTATATAATGTTGCTGTAATTATTTTTGCCAGTTCAGCCTTCAAGCATATAGCTATGTGGCTTTGATTTAAGCATTATTATTGATTTAATGAAATTTATTTATTTGTGTGTTGCTGAAGAAATAACTGGTGGCTAGTGCTGGAAGGATCCGAGTAATTTCGGTTTGGTGCTGTTATTGGTGTCAAAATCAACAAGAAGCCCCTTCTTTTTTTTCTTTTTTTTGTAGACACTAAATATTTATGCTTTTTTGTAAATGGCTCAGGGTAATGCAGAGCTAATTTCGTGTGCAAAATCTTGCTGTTTTTGTAAAGAGAGTATTTCAATTCTGTATCAGTATTTTCTTTGTATTTTTTTCTGACATTTATGTTTTACAAGTGGAAAAGATTATCTTATCTCCAAAAAGCTCATTGCAAGCAGCTTAAATTTTAGATTTAAATTTGTAATAATATGAATCATTCTACAGATGAGAATGACTATTATTAATTTCAGATATTGACTTGATCTGTATGTTGTATTGAAGCCATGATTCTCAGAGTTTTTCCTTCAAAAAGATCTTTCTAAAAATGTTTTTAGTTTTTTCAATAAAATTGTGACATTAGTTCAATGTTTGCATTTGCAAATCATTAAACTGTCCTTCCCGGTAGTGCACCCACCCACCCACACTTCAGAAGTGGGAAGTAGTCATAGAGCATTGGGTGGGGACATGTATGGTAATTTAAGGCAGCCTTCCATCTCGGCAATAGCGTAGCTCTCGAGCTTGGTGCTTCTCATGGATTTGAGAATTAAAAGTCGATCCATAATTTAGGATACACATATCATTGCTAAGAGTTCTTCGGTAGGGGCTATTTGTGAATTTAACATTTTAAACTGGAAGTAAGTTTCTCAATAAATGGTTTGAATTAGCGGGAAATGGCCGAACGTCTCGAGTCGTCGACGCCTGCGCAGTAGTTATCACGTTATAGTAAAGTAATTATTCATTGAGTGACGAGTGGCGGTGGTGGGTTATAGGCTTATTTATTCCCTGTAATTAACCGTTCATCAATAAGCAATCGATTTTTTGCTGTAACAAGTGTTTTCATACAGGAAGATACAATCAAGTATGTGGTCGTGATGATTGAATCTAAAAGGTGACGTATCGTTCTTCCAAACGATGTGTGTACAGTTATTCAAGAACTTAGGCCTATCCTACTGCTTTTTGCATGGAAGTGAATGGTGGCAAAGCCCTAAGAATAAGATGTCAGCAATGTTTACGTTTATTGGTTCTTCATCAGTAATTCGTGTTTGAGATCACATAATCGTGTTACCAGATTTGACAACAAATGCCCTGTTGCATGCATCCCGTTAAATTCCATGCTAAAATGTCAATAGTGAATGTAAATGCTGCCACATATTTCAACCTGAATTGACAGCAAGTAGCAACATGTGACCCCAATCTGACATTTATTCAAGTTCACTGAATGTTGGTGGATTAATCAATTACACGAATAAAGTAAAATGATGGCAGTGAGCAGAGGGTGTCCCCCTATTCAGTAGCCTATTGATCAGATATGTGCCCTTCACCATTAATCAGCCAATAATTGTGCTATTGGCAACAACCTGGAGACTTTGAAACTGTCTAGGATTTGTTTAGAAAACCATATAATATATTATTGGTAAATCCATGAATAGGCTTATTGCTTGCTTTGCGATCTTTACATTTGTCATTATCTTGGTTTCAGAAACAACCGATATTATAAAGAGATTTTACATCTATTGGAATGAAAGTGCAAGAGAAATGATTATAAATAATTCAGGAGCGATTGGTAGAAATATGATGCCGAGACCTGATTATCGCTGCGGAAAGGGGCGTGCGTTGTAGAAGAACATCATGTCGGGAACTATGGAAAACAACAGGTTCATTGTACAGGTGTTTGTTGGCGCTTTGTCGCAACATTATGAAGCGTTGTCTGTAGAGGCGAGTAAGCAAACGACTTCAGAAGAGATTGTGACATGCATTGTCGAACGCCTGTCACTGATAGACCCTCAGGGCGGATGCTACGAGTTGGCAGAGGTTATAGGAGACTCCACGGGGCAAGAATGCAAAGAACGAAGGCTTGGGGCGTCAGAGAGCCCAGTTGGCCTTATGCTGCTGTGGCCAAAAATCATGCATTCACAACAGGAATATTATAGGTAAATTTATTAATGAAATATACATTGGTTCTAATGATTATTTATTTTCATTCATGATTTGGTTGCAGATATGTTTTCTAGAGTCCCACAATTTCATTTTTTGTTTGTAACTTCTTTCTTCAGGTTCTACCTTAGAGAGAAGCTAAATGACATTTTGTGGACGGAGACATTCACGATGGATCCTCAGCTCATTCGAGATTACTTCTGCCGCTTCCTCTACCAGCCGAAAGACCGAGAATATCCTGATCTTTGTCAGTTGCCGGAACTGAACGAGCAGACTCTCTTAGACAACCTGCGCGCACGATTTACAGCTGGACATATCTACACCTATGTGGGCACGATACTCATTGCTGTCAACCCATTCAAGGTAATTAAAGAAATCTGCAACTCGACATTCCAATTGGATACATGTTGATGAACCTATCTTCACTGCTCTCTTATTATTTTTAAATCAAGGTTATGTATACCTACCTACCTACCTACCTACCTACATACCAACCTACATAGTTGAAAGATGAATTTTCTTGATAAGGAGTTTATATTTGTGAACTGATAAGTACGATAATTCCAAAGTCAATACTGACCTACTGGCAAGTAATATTGTTCAGGTGTCTTCAAAAATCGTGCTATATTTTTGTGACAACTATTTTTTTTTCTGTGATCTTATCTATAACTAATAACACATAATATCACCAAAAGGTGAGGAGAGTTGAATTACAAATAAGGATACTAATCAATATTTAGCTATTTTTTGCTAACAATAAGTGCAAAGTACCGTTATATTATATCCCCAAATTTTCCAATTCAATGATTCCTCAGTAGGTCTACATTATTCAACTGGATTTCTTCTGGCTAGTTCTACCTCTAAGAATGCCATAGCCACATACAAATTAATAAAACATATTTTTCCCTTACCTCAGTTTCACCCGATTTACAATCCGAAGTACGTAAAGCTCTACCAGAATCGGCGTCTTGGGCCGGAGCTCCCGCCACACATCTTTGCGGTAGCCGACACGGCTTACCACTGCATGCTAAAGGAACGGCGGAACCAATGCATCGTCATCAGTGGGGAGAGCGGCAGTGGCAAGACTGAGAGTACCAACTTCTTGCTGCACCATCTGACAGCGCTCAGCCAGAAGGGCAGCCACGGCAGTGGCGTAGAGCAGACCATACTCAGTGCAGGACCTGTGCTCGAGGTAAAACTAGAAACTAGTGATAATTCTTGGATTTGTTGGAACTTTGAGAGATTTTTGAAGATTAACGATCTGATTTGCTAAAACTTTCCCTATTTGATTTAAAGTAACTTCTATGGGAAACTGGTAAAACAGGTCCTACAAATCTGGATCCTCCATTTCTTTCTTAGTACCTTGTAGCAAGGTAAATTGCATAATGCTACGAAATTCTTGAGATATTCTGGCTGACGTTAATTGGAAGTTGGAATAAAAAACAAAGTTGTCACAATTACCCAGGATAAGGTCTATGCTTAAACCAAGGTCATTGATAAATGTTATTTAATTAATGTTTTGGTTTTTACAGGCTTTTGGAAATGCAAAAACTGCACACAATAACAACTCCAGTCGGTTTGGGAAGTTCATTCAAGTAAACTACAAGGAAAATGGAATGGTTCATGGGTGAGTAAGCTATCAAAAAGTAATTGCCAGTTCTTTAGAAAGCAAATTTATTTCAACTGTGTGCTCCTGCTCCTCAGTGCTGTGGTACAAAAGTACCTTCTGGAGAAATCGAGAATCTGCTCGCAAGGCCGCAATGAGCGCAACTATCACGTGTTTTACTATCTACTTGCTGGGGCTTCGGACAACGAAAAGCAGTTGCTGCATCTGCGCAAAGCAGAGGACTATCATTATCTCAGTAGAGTGAGTACAATTCCATAATCTTAGCAATGATTTTTATTGCTGTTCTCATCAAAGTAATTTTTTCAACAAACTTCCACAAATCAGTTTGCTTTTTTAGAACTTTAAAATCGGCTGCAAGCTTTTGGGCTGATTTGTGAATTTGTTGTGCAGATTACTCAAGCTCTGATGACTTAACTACTCCTTATCTTTGCTAACCTACTAGTCACACCAATTTAAACTGTGTTAAAAGTTCTTGAAGTTATATGCTAGCAGGCAATTTAAAGTCCCTATAATTTAGTTAAACGTGAAATTAATGTGCGATCCGTTCCCATTCGCAGTGCGGTGGATTCGCCCAGGACTCTGTCGACGAGAAATACGAGTTTTCGCGACTGAAGCAGTCGATGGAAATGGTCGGCTTCACTGCTGAGAAGCAACGACGCCTTTTCGCCGTCCTCTCGGCAGTCCTTCTGCTCGGCAACGTGGATTTCCAGCCGCGCAAGTCGACGTACCACCACGACGAGTCGGTGTCAGTGAAGAACCCTGAGGTGGTGGCTCTAATCTCCGAGCTTCTCCGGGTCAAGCAGGAGACGCTCCTGGCAGCGCTAACGGCCAAACGAGCACGAGCTTCGGGCGAGACACTTGTCATTAACTACAAGCTGCCCGAGGTGAGTGATTGTCATGTTATCATGCTGTTATTAGTAACTTTTTTTACAAGACAGCTACTCTTTGGTTAGGTGGATAATTGGCATGGGTCTTAATTAGTGTCTGAGTACAAATAGACGCTATCAGTATTCAGGTACTGACTTTGGAAATTTTATGTTAGGAAACCAGCCATTAAGGGTGATGTGTTGGCTTTACACAATCATTAGAAAAAAGATTAAAATATCGTAATTAAGTGTTACAGACTAATTGAAAGGATTCCAGTTAAAAGCCATAATTAGGACTGCTGCAGTGTTCTGTTTTATTAACACACAAGTTATCATTTGATCATAAGAGCTCCTTTGAGTTTTATCCCAGCTACTTTCCCTAATTCTGATTAGCAAACACCATGACACTACTAATGTGTTAACTATTAACTATATTTTATTCACCATGAACTATAGCTGAAGCCATCAGCTACGGCTGCTAGCTAGGTGAGCATTTCACAATAACTGCTTCCACGCTCTTCACTGACCCCGACTCTGTTGTTGACGCAGGCGTTTGCGGCCCGAGATGCGATGGCAAAATGCCTGTACGGCGCTCTCTTCGACTGGATCGTGCTCCAAGTGAACCACGCACTGCTCGCCAAGAAAGACACTCTGCGTGACCACCAAGGCAACTCAATCGGCGTCTTGGATATCTTCGGCTTCGAGGACTTTGGCCTGTGCAATAGCTTCGAGCAGTTCTGCATCAACTACGCCAACGAGCACCTGCAGCACTACTTCAACCAGCACGTGTTCAAGTACGAGCAGGAGGAGTACCGCAAAGAGGGCATCCGCTGGACGGACATAGACTTCATGGACAATACGGCGTGTCTGCAGCTGATCGAGGGCAAGCCCAGTGGGCTGCTGTGCATGCTGGATGACCAGTGCAAGTGAGTTGCTAGATCGCTAACTAGAATATAGGAGGAATATTTTACACTTTGCATGAGCACCCACAGAGCTATTTTCATGCTCCTGAGTAAGTAAGCTAGGCATGTAATAAAATTGAAATTAGAAACCCCGATTTCCCGATTTTGGAAAGAAACCAATTACCTTTCATCCAAAATGTAGGGCACAAGATGTACTATTTTTTCTCCTATTGTAGCAAACCTCTTTGCACTCACCACTAGTACTGATCCTGCTAGTACCCGTTATTATAATCGGGTTAAGCACCACTAGAAAAGCTCAAAAAAACAGTCGAATCTCCCAATAGCTCACAACTGTAGACCAATTCCAAAGAAAGAAACAAAAATGCTTCTGAAAACTACTTAAATATACTCCATCACTCATTCCAGCTTCCCTGGCGCAACCAACGAGACGCTTCTTCAAAAGTTCAACAGCGTGCACAAAGACAGTGCATTCTATGAGGTTCCTCAGCGGCGCGAGGCGGCGTTTATCGTGCGCCACTACGCGGGCAAGGTCAAGTATCAGGTGGCCGAGATGCGCGAGAAGAACCTGGACCTGATGCGGCAAGACATTGTTGGCGTGCTCAAGAACAGCAGCATGGCGTTTGTGCGTGAGCTTGTTGGTGCCGACCCGGTGGCTGTCTTCCGATGGGCCATTGTCCGCGCGTTTTTCCGCGGATACTTCGCTTTCCACGAGGCCGGGCGCAGGCACAGACTCGGCAGAGGTGAGCGACTTTCGGTTTGGGCGAGTGGCTGCACTTAGTTCTCATTGCTAGGGCGACCTTTGGCTGGTCGAGAAATACTGGTCTGAAATGAAGTTGGTTTTTAATGAAAATTCAAATTAACATTCTTTAAAATATGAAATACTAGAATCGATGCCTCATTTCATATCCCTGACAATTTAACTGTACAATGTTGACCTGATTGTTTGCAAACTAGTTGGTATGAAAGTGGATGTTTTTTGCATTGTGGTTTTGGCTTTTGTTTATTTTCTACATTTGCAGTACAACTAGTTCTGTCTATAGTGTTTATTCAGCCCATCGACAATCTTCGCTAATTTAAACTTGCCTCGATTATGAATTCTGAGGCTTGGAATTTGGAACCAGCCAAACCTATTTCAGACCAGAGTTTTGTATACCAGTTAATGCACCCCATATTGCAAATCACTTAGTTGGCATATCACTGTTCAACATTTATTCTTCACGGCAGATGGCAAGCTTAACACAGCACAGAGCCGATACAGAAATCACATTCCCAACGAAAGCTTGATTAGGTGAGTCACCATTTCATTACTTACTTTGTTTTCTCCTGAGCTGAATCATTGCTATTTCATATGCAAGTATGAAATATACATATCGCAGATTTCTTTAGTATATTTTTTTATTAAAATACGCATATTTCATAAGCAAGTCTTTTATCATGTTGGCAGTTAAATTATATGGCCTCTCTCTAACGTTTGCTAACTTTAGATCAAAATAGTAGAGTTAATTTTAAATGCAAGTGACATGACTATGAGTAGAGGCTTCCCTATTTCATTTGTCCAAATGTTTAATTCTATGTTCGATGATAAAGGGGGATTGGAAGTTGCAAGGGGAATGCAATGTAAGAAGTTTCCAGGAGTTAAAAAAGTACCTACTAAAGTAGCACAATGGATTATAATTTTATGCACATACTATATCTGTTTGCAGCCTGCAAAATATCAAATGATGTGCATTTTAGGCAGCGATTTGTAAAAAAAAGGAGAGTTTTATCCATAAACGTTGTGGTTGTATTGTTGAACTAAAAAGGTTTCTTGTTTTTATGCATTTAGCCACCTAGTGACAGTTTCCGCTGTGAATCTAACCATTAACAGAATTGCGTAAGTGCCCGTCACGAAATACACTTTTACGGTCACTTTCTTTTCTAATCAATGGTGTATTTTTCTATTTTCATTTTGTACGATTCCATCAGATTTTGTCATTTTGCATTGAAATGCAACAGTAGTGCTCTTAGTTCTGAGATTCTTGTGCCAACATTATGCATAAGCATGTACATCATGCTTGCCGTCTAACCCAAACATCTCATTTTCAGTGAATGAAATGAAATGAAATGAATGAATGAATGAAATGTCATCTCTGGATGATCTCACATTAATGCTTGGTAGTGGAATGCAACTGACTAGAAATTCGTTGCTGTAGAGTCCTAAATTGTTTCCAAATTATTTGGTGTTTTTTTGTTGGGGTTTATTTAAAACAAAGAAGATGGATTTCATTTACATCGTTAAAAAAAACCCTTGAGAACTTGGTATAAAACATTTCTAGCAACTCACCACGACACTCGTCCAGCGTCAACAGCCCGAACCGTGTCACTTACAATTACAACAAACAACGAATCAGCAACGAAACGCACAACGAAGAATCCCAATCCGGTGGGTCGAAAACGAAGAATCAGCAAGCGCTGCCAGGGAACAATCACAACCGATTGTCCTGGCCGCAATTCCATCATCGCAATACAACGACGGTACAGCAAAGAAGTGCCAACTCCAAAGACAACGAAAACAAAACAACGAAACACTCGGAAAGTGCTTATTCGAGGAGAGACTCGCTGAGTCGGCAGCAAGGCGCGTTGGGGAGAGTTTTGTGCCCCGACGAGGCTAAAGTCATGGAGCGAGCGAATCAGATTGTCATGTACGTAGTGTTTTCAAGGGAGTTTGTGGTGCTGGCAGCAGCTGCGGTTTCTTGGAGCTGGAGGGCGGGTTTCAAGGCGGTGGCATGAATGCGGCTGCATATTTTTCTCTAGAGTTCAGATGCTGACTTTAATCTTCTGACTCCTGGGCTGGCTTTTTCTTGTGGTCCCTTATTATTACTAACACTACACAAGCATTATCATTTTCACAATGAGTATTCTGTGTAAATACATCACAAATCGAATAACCAGTAAAATTTTGGAGTGTCATCTGGTGCATGTTTTTTCTTGGTGTCCTTGAGTTAGACTTTGGTTATTAAAAATGGGAGTGATTAGCATTCTAATTGACATTATATGTGTTTTCAGTTTTGATATAGGGTAGTTACGCAAACTTGCCCTGCATGTACCTTCTGGTGGTTGCTCTGATCTGGTTGTATTGATTGTTTTTAATACTTATGTATTCATTTCTTGTTTTAATTGTTTGTGAGGGTGCTTAAATACTAAATATTTGTTCAGATTCAACACAAGACAATAATTTTCTTAACAATTCTTAAGTGTTTAAGGTATTACTGAAATCTATTTTATATTGTATGAGAAGAGGTGAAAATTAATTTTATTTTGTAACCAAACCCACTGTTAAGCTGATCTTATTAGCTAAAATGTGAAATAATTTCAAAAAGAAAAGTTACTGGTGACTCTTGAAAATAACTTGAACATGCATAAATATCATGGGGCTGAAGAACATTTTTGTTAATCTGTAAGTTTGCCAATAGGAATTAAAGGCAATCCGTGGGCTTCAAGACTCGCATAACCCACGCTTCTAAATGTTGGTGCATTTCAAATATAGGAACCTAGGTCAAGTACTAGTACCCTAGTATTAGGCACATTACAATCATTGTAAAATATTCACAAATGCTGCTGTTTTCTGATTTCATGCTTAGCTTAATTCTAATATTTGCTTTTTACAGCGGTCATTGGGATAATATTTACTTATATATGCGCACGGTTTTCTTGATGGTATTTTGTTCTCTGTGCCTTTGCTTTTCGACTATTATGTTTAAAAATATCTATACCTAGCATACACTGTTTTGGGAAATGAAGCTATCACCAAATTTATGTCAACTGATGGGCTAGAAAACCAAATAATCTACTGGCTTAAAATGAAAAGCTAACCACAGTCAGCAATTCATTTGTAGCATAAAGTCTTCACTCTCTGTTTTGCCATGCTTTATTCACAATTGTGGCCACAGAACTGGCCAGTAAACATTCATAGCCTGTTTTCACACTTACATTGCCGTTGTAGGAAGAACAAGTCGTTTCGGCCGCGCGAACGAGGCAAGAAGGGGTTGAAGAACCTGCAGTCTGTGAAGACGCTGGCAGGACGTACGCAGAGCTACGGGCACGGAGGGCAGCTCGGTTCGAAAGCACGGAAACAGCCGATGACGGTGACTGCACAGTTCCAACACTCGCTCAACAGCCTCATGGAGACGCTGAACATGGCCGATCCGTTCTTCATTCGGTGCATCAAGAGTAATACAAACAAGGTATTTGCATTTTTGTGTGAACTAGGAAGCAGAAGAAAAGGTACAGGCAGCACACCAAAGCATGGCCAGTGATCGCTGGAAATGTAAAAATGTTTGCAGTTATTATCGGTTCAAATATAGCATAGAAATAGGCACAAAATAAGACATTTTGCTCCGGTTAGCTTGCCCTGTTTCTAAAAAAAGCTTATCAATAAGCCATATTTTTATAGAGCACAGTGGTGAAATAATTTGTAAAATTAAGGGTGATAGTGGGAAAGAAAGATCGGCTGCAACTTTCGAAAGTGATTAAAACTTGGCTTTGTCGACAAACACTGATGTGCTTGACGTTTAAGCTGGTGCCTTCTTCGAGAGTGTAAACCGACAACCTCTTGCAAGCCAACATGTAATCTGAAATCGTTATTAAATGTCAAATGCTGGTATTTAGCTCATATTTGGTTGCCATTTGTGAAATGAAACGTGACGTGACACGAGCGCTTCCTACCAGATTCCCAACGAGTTTGACGAGGAGACTGTCCAGCGGCAGCTGCGCTACACAGGGATGCTAGAGACGGTGAGGATCCGGCAAGCAGGGTACAACGTGCGGCTGTCTTACGACGAGTTCATCCAACTCTACCGAATCTTGCTGCCCAGAGGGCTTGTCAGGTAAGCAACTATTGCAACTTGATCTGTAGCTTGGTGACTAGATGGGGCTTATTGCAGTACTAATATTTGGCCTAGTCAATACTAATCTTATGTTTGTGTCCAGTTATCATCAAAGACTGGTTCAAACGCTACTTTGTTATTCTGGGTATTTGTATATTTTCAATCATTGACAACATCAGGCTAATAATGAAAACAAACTGCGATGCTCTTTAGTGATAGGCACTGTCTTATTGGCAGAGAATCTTCATACCAGGTTTGTTTAATTGATTAGCTTGCAAGCAGAACAAAATCTTCCCATGCATTGTCCTCAAAAAAGTCACTGGGTGTTTTTATTATTTTATTTATTTAGTGTTTTTATGTAGGTAACTCAAATGGAATTTTCCAAAAAATAGTTTTATTCAACAGGCCAAACATTTTTAAGAGAAACTTGCTCAGTTGTTGATTTGAATTGTTAACCAGCTAATGTGTCAAATCAATTTGTTCTCTGCAGTTCTCAAGCAGACGTGCGTGACTTTCTGCTGACGCTCAATCTGAACAGAGACAATTATCAGATGGGCTCCAGCAAGATCTTCCTCCGAGAGTCGGAGAAGGTGAAGTTAGACTGCCGGCTCCACCAGCAGATCATGGCCAGCATTGTGACAATCCAACGGTGGTCGCGCGCAATCCTTGAGCGCCGCAAGTTCCTCAGGTTCCGTGAAGCAGCCATCTCCATTCAGTCCACCTGGCGGATGGTCTCTTCACAGAGGTATGGTAGGAGATTATTGCCAATTAACCCTTGTTCCTAGACTAACTGAACAGTTTGGCGAGTCGGAAACACTGTTCTCTGTGAGGTGTGACGGACAACAGTACAACAGCTTCACTCACCTTGCATATCAGCCTCTCGACCGCATTTGATTAGAGCAGGAATTGTCTGTACTGTCCTTCGGAAGGAACATTAAGTTTATTCAAAAGGAGTTCGCTGCATGTAGAAACCAGTTTTCCTCTCCTCCCTTCTAGGTTAGCTAAGGATTATCATCCTCAAAATAATATACTCATACATAGACACTGCTAAACCAACCAGTGCCACAACAGAGCCTGTTGTCAAAAAATTGCAACTTCACAAATCAATCGATCAATGTAGACTTTAGTAATTTCATCATTTGAAGAGGACGTTAGTAGATGTCTCTTATGATTGTCTGGTTTGTATTTCTGATTTTGGAGAACCTCCTACATGCTATATTTGACCTCACTGTGTTTCTGTTCATAATTGCATCATCCTTATTTCTGACTCCTGACAACTAGTGCTGGAAAACAAATATTTTTGTGCAGCTATATAATTTTCTTGTCCCATGGCAAGGTTAGTCAATTAGTCGGGTCATATTTCTCAGAATAGTTCAAATCGTGATACCAGCATGAAACTTGGTAA
>LVVV01432132.1:0-13391 GCA_001676325.1 Amphinemura sulcicollis
TTGAACAGACTCAGTGGCTAGATCACTGAAATCGCAATACGCACCGACCGCTTCGTCAATTGATAAAACAGGGGGTGGGACTAACTAGTTGCTATCATGCACCGGGCGGTCCTGCTAGGAAATAGACTTCTTCGTCTATCTCTCTCTCCCAGGACAGCTATTAATGCGATTTTAGGAGGCTGGCACATGCAGCAGCGCTGCCATGATTGCCGCTGAAATATGAACTCAATTTCCACTACCAATAAAAAACAAAATTTACTAACCATCCACATCCTATCATGGTTCATTACAACAATTATTAATATATTCGGTAATATTAGGTCATTATAGTTAGTAATATGTATGAGGTTTGTAAATAACAACATAATATCCATGTCACTATATCCACAGTTAGTTCACTTAATCGCCACACGATTCGACGATCAACTTCAGAATTACTCGATCCCGATTTTACGCTCGGAATTGCAGTTGAAGAATAGGGGTCCAGCGACCAATTTCCGATTCCACAAGTGTACTTGTGACCTGTGGGCTACAAAGATCGACTGTATACAATAAAGAATTAATAATAATAATAATAATTTTGTCTAATGTAGGTAGTATCTAATATTTTGCTCCTGCTACCTATATTCTGTCGATCAAGAGGCATGAAAATGTTCGCTAATTGGTACGTCCTTGCATCTAAATCCTCAAGCAAAATGGCTATTACGGAGGAGAGCCAGACCCTGAAACAATCGATGGTATCTTTCAATATAAAACATGCAAACTTTTTGCTGGAAACATACAATGGTTTTAGAAAGTCTGACAAATTCAAACAGGTGAAAAGATGCTAGTTTGACTTTGCAGCACAAAAAGCCAGCATAATTGCGCCTCCATTATAGGCTACGTGTGCGAGGCTATTAACCGTACTGCAGCGGGGGTGGGCTCCTCATCTACTACAAAATACGGGTTTTCCACAAAACACAAAAAGCGTTCCAATCTGAGATAATACCAAGTATATGGGTTTTGGGTATATACGCACACAAACCAGTGGGATCTATTACAAACTTTTTGGTGGATCAAGCCTCACTATGACTTAGACTATAGTGCTGATTTTTAACCATAACACCAATGGTAAGTAACCCCCAGTTGCAGACTCTGGTTGTACCTATCTCGATGAGGACCGTGTTCCGCCAGCCCCAAAGGTCGATGGCAAAGTGTAACAGCACAGGGGCGATGGCCCCACCAACGCTAGATCCACAAACTGCCACGCACTGCGCGATCGCTCTCCTCCGCTTGAAGTAAAACATGACGACGACAATCGACGGGACGAACACCATGCCGTAGCCGATACCTGGGTCAACCATCAAAGATGCTCTACAAACAAAGCGAAGATTTCCTGCTCAGGTTCCTACTTCTTACGTAGCTCATTTAGGTGGAACCAATAAAATAACTGTGGAAATCATTGCATTAATTGTTACTCCAAGAGTATTATGGACTATTAGTTTATTGCAGGCTGCACTTAGCCCTAAAAACCAAAATTTTAATGTTCCTCGTTAATTCCACTGCTAAGTGTGTCAACGATTATTTGAAATAACTAATTGCACTTCATCTTCGCAGAGTGCATATGGCAAAGGCAAGGCTCACCTCCTACCACCCCGTACAATAATGAGAGGGCGATCAGGTTTTCAGAGAGAGTAGCACAGCCGAATCCGATGATTCCAATGATAGTCCCTAGACTAGTCACAGGTCGAAATCCATATCGGTTGGCGAGCGCACTCACCACAGGTCCTACGAATGATGAGGACGGAATTTAGATTGGAGAGCGAGGACATGATGGTCACACAATTGAAATGAAAAGTTTAGGAATCGAGACAGGGGGTAAGATTGTAGAGATATCAAATAACACATAATTTAGGATAGTGAATGTTGTTATTTTGTGTTGAAAACTCTTTTGTAGGACATTTTATTCCTGCAAAGGACAGTTTCTAAAGTTGAACAGAATTTGCAAATTGTCATTTTCAAGATAATCCTTTCACCATGAACCCTGATCAGTCACCTAATCTGTCTCATGCTGAAGATGGGGGAGCAAACTACGTCGAAACGAGTCTTTCCTGGACCAAAATTTCCTTCGGCAAGAGCATCCATCACTAAAACACCACATTCATTACACCATGAGCCTTACAATTAAGAAGCATCAGAGATAGGTTTCTTTTCTCTGTAAATAAATCTAATACAGACATTTTTATGTTTTACTTTTATGTAGTAGAACCCCAAATATTGATTCCAATATTCCAATGATTCCAATTACCAATGCATAGTGACACGCCCCCAAAGAGAGAGCTGAAGATGGATGCAAGGCTCATGGTGACCTGGAATTCCTTGGCTACAGCTTCTACAAGCCAGCCGATTGAGAGGATGGTTCCACCGAAGATGGCCTGCACGTAGAACGCTGCGAAGACGACTGCCCAGGCCCAGCCTCCATCAGGAGGGACAGTCACGTAGGTGACAACCAGGCCGTCGGAATCCAACTCTGGCATCGCCACTTACGCAATCCTGGGTGAATGTTGAGGTCGTATTTGCACAAGAGATTAAAACATGCAAAACTCTAGATAATACATTTTGTGCTCACGGTTGGACCAATTTTGGACGGTTGCTTTATGCTCATTAACAATTGAACCATTGTCAATCCTGAAAATCTGTCAGATGGAATTTAAAATTAAAAACCACACAAAAGATTTAGTTGGGATGTCTGGATGAAGAAAAATTATGAGGTTGAATTAAAAATGTCCTTTTCTTTATAAAACAGCTTTAGCCTGACCTATGATGGCACTTCATTTAATTCTACGCAGGAAAGTATGTTAAAGACTCGCTATTTAAAAACATTCAAAGCAATTAATGGATATTTTACCTGCAGCATAAGTGTAAAGATCAACCAGAATCAACTTCGTTACATGTCTGTATTTATGTAGCCCCCAAGTGCTTAATAGTGCCTAAACATTCTGATGCAGGATTTCCTCATAAAATTTGAAGCGAGTAATGGCATTGCAAAATTTGAGGATGTCGTATATGGCAGAAATATATGTATAGTTTGTATCAGTTACTCAGCAACTAGGATCCTCATTCTTTAAAGTTGACCTACAATGCTTAAATTTGCATTTAAAAAAAGGAGAAAAGCTTTCATAAAATGGATTTCTTACTGGTACCAAAAAGACACTTCAAAAGTGAACAAATGGAGAATGTGAGGGGATCAAGGCAAGAAAGTAAAGAAATTCAGAAAGCAAGTTGTTTTATTTGTTTTTTAAGAATAAATATGTGCAATCTAAAAGCATGATTTGGTTGTACGACGAGACTAAGAGAGTGGCGGCCCTGTGTGGGCGGATCTAGAGGCGGTTTACACAAGCAATCTCTTGAACGAAACTATCACCAACTAAAGATAACAAACCACTAGGTAAATGAGAGCAGGCACTCGGCCTGCGGCGCAACGGTAAAATACACAATATTATCATATAAAAAAATAACAACAGTCGTTAAGGCAATACATGCTGCTGAAGTGAAGTGGGGAGGGACGAAGGGGTGCGGTGGTTGGCGAATTATCCTGTCAAAGCAACGATCGCCGTTTGAACGTGACAGCCGTGTCGCCGTCATGATTGTCGATGCGACGCCGCCGGCAGCCGGACGACGTCGTAGTCGTACAATCGTACAAAGCAGTGTTGCCAATCGTTTTGCGTTGCGAGAGTTAAAAACATCGAGCGGTTCGGCAAGCGTCCACCAGGGGCAGGGTCGTCGTGGCCGAGTCTACAACGGCCAGCAAAAGAGTCCGAACTCGTGTCCCTCGTCGAACATTGAACGGAGCGAGTCAATTTAGCTAATTTCCTTCCTTGCGGTTTTTTTTAGTTGCTTTGTAGCGTTGTTATTCCATTTGCACGTTTTCATTCCACATGGCCTGTACAAAGCTAAGATAGATAATGTCGTACTCTAGGGCGGAGTCATAGGATGACGTCTTGCGCCGAGAGCCAATCGTAATCGCGGGCCGGGCGCGAGCGGGCCACTTAAGCCTCGGCCATCTTCTTTTTCTCCTTCTTCTTCTTGAGGAACGACGGCGTCCGAAGCCCCTTCTTCTTTTTCTTGTCCTTCTTGGGAGAGTCCTCAGTCGAAAGGTCCTTGGTCGGAGAGCCCTGCAGAAAGCAGATTTTTACTTTAGATGCATGATGTAGGTAGTGAAAACAGTTAAATTTGTAACTCTTTGAAAGAACTTTTTGCATATTAAAAGTAAAAAAGTATATTTGGCAGCATCATTACGATACTAAAGTTAATCAAGATTATGATCAAATGGTCAATCGAAAGCTGCTATCTATCAGTAATGCACAAGTCACTTCCGAGATACAATGGCCTGTTTCAAATGAAAAATCCAAAATCTCTTCATAAAATTGTAGCCAGCGGGCGGTTTACTCAGGTAAGGCTACTCACATCTTTGCTGCTGCGTGAGAAGGCGCTGTGTTGTGTGTCATCCCCACCCTCGCCTGAAACACAGAAGGGAAATGAGCACGGCATCTTTGCATGCCTCGCCACCTCGGCATTTCCTCAGCCCCTCAGCATCATGGCTCGTCATAACCTTCCATGTTCCCCGTCACTCTTCTGCCGTCTGCTGCAGCGATGCGCTCCAAGTGGTGATGATGATCATATTCTCGGAAGTCGATACTGCTTTAGCTGGCCAAAACTTGGGTAAAACCCCAAATCTAATTGACATGATACACCCCTTGCTACTCTAATACTATGCAATTTTAATGGAATTAGCAAGTCAATTAGGGTATATCTTTTGATTTTTCTAAGAATATTGATGGATATTTTGCACAGAAGGAACTTTAATCCATTGATGGCCATTTGGTAGAAAAAATGTTAAAAAAGCCATTCTTTGTTGACTCATGTGAAGTGCCTGTGATATTATGTGATGAAACCACAATGCAAGGAAAATGTGAGTAACATGTCCCAGTATTTTTTGAACGATTTTCTACTAGGCTAGAAATTTCCCAAAACTTTGTAAAGACTGCACTTCACTGAAAAAAATAGCACACGTCATCATTGATGGTAAAATAGTTAGTTTATGATAAATGCTTGAAAAGTTGACAATATGAGGTTGGATTACATACATTGCAACAAATGCATGTTAAGCAAAATCCACATAACAAAATAATTTTTAATTTTAAGACGTTTCAAAATCAATTGCAAATGCATAAGGCTAACGTGCAAAAAACGTGAACATTCAAACAGTGGTAACATCAATATCAAGTAATAAAACATGTGCTTACACAAATAAACCACTAAAGGAAAACTAAAACTGTCTAAAACTAAAATATTTTAGGCATACATTCACCATCTCCAAATTACAGTCTACAAAAAATGAAGAGATTATGGTCGTACACCTACCGCAACGTTCCACAATTATTATAACATACAACCTAGAAATCCACCAGTGTTTTGTTAGGTAACATACCCACCACGACCTCAAAATCATCCACACCTACACATACACAAATAAGTTAGCATCTAGCTTTCATCCTAAGTGGAAGATACATAAGAAATGTGGAAAGGAACACGAAACTTATGTGCTTGTTGCTTTAAAGCATGATAGTTTGATGGAAAGAGGAACTGTAACCATGTAGTAAAAAGGGAGTCAGTCAATGCATCCACCCATTCCCAAAATGCCAAGTGTTTTCCACTGACTGCAGTGAAGTAAATGTGCTAGATGTCAGTTATCAGGAGCGTACGTGTCTCCGGAGTCCCTTGATTGGGACAGCTGGTCTTGCAGATCGCCTGCTCTAGAGTCGAAATAAATGTCTGGCGATGACAATACAAACTGACCAGAGAGGGCGCTTTGCGAGTTACTGCCACAAGAGATAAACGGGGATGTCATTGTTGACCTTTCATCGGCCTCTGTTAGATCACCGGGTGTAGCGACCACTGAGCGCTGAGGGGAAGCGACTTGGACATCTAGCTGCGAGGTGGTGGTCGAATTGCCGATGGGCTCGTACTCAGTGTAGCTTATCATCGACCAAAGTTTACCTGCCTGACGCCAGGAACTTGCATATACTTCACTTGTTCCCCCTGGGATGTTGGATTCAGCCAAATAGCCAGCATCAAAGTTACCAATATCGACATTAGCCTCTTCGAAATATTTAAGCTCAGGTTTTGGCTCTACAAATGACGGAGGCTCCTTTATTTCTACGAAGTCTGCTGAATTATCATTCCATGAAGTCGCTGGCTTTATTTCCTCAAGAGTTTCTTCTCGGCAGTGAAACCCAGTTCCTACCACGTCATCAGTCAGAGGTTCACCGATCATTTCGATCTCTTGAATAGCTTTCTGCAGAGTATACGCAAAGGCACCTCGCTGGCTCACAGCAGTGACAACGCCCGCCCCCTCGGCACTTTCTTGCGGCGAAGCAGGCAGCTCGAGAGACTCGTCGTTCTCGTCCCGGATGTGGAAGCTGTAATGCAGTGGTGTGTTCAGCACGCTTCGGCACCTGGGAGAGAGTTGTGTCCCCACTGTTGCTGGCATGTCTGCCTCGTACTCGGCATCAGACGGCGATGTGATGTCGGTCTCTTCGTTGATGGAACCTGTGTCGGAGCTGGTGCTGAGGTAGTGGAAGCAGCAACTGCGAGTCAAGGGCTGAAGGCATCGCTGGGTGTTGCAACTGCCCACCTCGATGGGGATGAACGAGCCATGCAGGCGACGCAATTCCAGGTCTAGAGGGTCGAACAAGGCGGACGCATCTCCAGCCCCGCTCTCAACTGACATATATCTGGCGGAGCTTGGTGCCCCGTTGGCGAATTCGGCCCTAACGTTTAGCGAGTCGGGGTGGTTTTGAGGCTCGGAAACGTCATGCTCATTGTCAGAACTGGACCTGTCTGCATCAAACAAATAATCAGAGATGTTGTCCTCTTCAAAATCACCTTCTGAGAAGATTACTTCTTCTTTGTGCGTTAATGCTCCAACCTCCAAATTGGTTTTATCCTCTTCTATGTTATAATTCCTTACTTCAACATCATTCACTACGAATCTTTGCTCGAGTTCCTCTACTTCCATATTCACGGCTTGCAGGTCAACATTAGAACCGTCGCTTTTAGTATTTATGGAATCCAATATTTCGGCCAAGACTTCCTGAACTATGTTCGCAACTTCAAGGTTAGCAGCCAAACCTTCTTTTGCATCGTTGGTAAGGCAGTGATTAATAGGCAATTCTGCTTCTGGCAATTTTATATCACTATTCCCCATTTCTTGTTGATAAATCTCTGTTTCGGCATGGCATGGCAAGGCAAGGCAATCAAAGTAGGCTACAAACTTATCATCAAAAAAGTCTTGCTTCGTGCGCTCCACTGCAATTGTCAGAGATTTATCATTTTTGCTATTCTGTGCCACAAAAGCAAATTCTTCACTATTACTATCATTGAATTCAACCCCAACACTAACATTATCCATAAAAACATCATCATTAAATGCATTCTCCAATGTAGGCTTTGTTTTGTCATTGTTGCTTTTGTATACAGAGCCTATACATTCAGGTTGGCATTTCTTGACCGCATTCATCGCCGAAAAAAAACAACTCATCTCCTTTTCGAATTGCTCAAAGCTAACGTCATCAACAAAATATTCATCACTACCATCATCCATCATGCCATGCAATTCATCCTCAACTGGCTCTTTCGACTCTGTAAAATCCACAGTCTTGACCTCTAACGGGTGGCTTCTTTTCGGCCGAAAGGGCTTCCTAATGTATTCCTCGTCGTCATACTGCAGGGGTCTCACAGGGTCGGGGAAACATTCATCGATGTTGAATGAGTAACCTAGTTCCGGAATGCTGGACATGCCCTTTTCGAGGCTAGGCCAGTTGCACATCCTGCCACTGAAGAAGGGAGATTCGCTGCGAGGTTCGTCTCGGGGACCTGACATCTGGATCCGACTCTCAAGGTATGGCATGTCGATTTTGTCTTGTTGAAAAGCACCCTCAAGAAAATGTTCCACTTTGGTTTCTTCTGCTACCTTGGTCTCAATACAGCATAAGAAATTATCGTCATCTAAAATGTTGTTGATGGCATTTTCAATACTGAGGTTCTCATCGGCAATATTGACATTTTCAAGGGAAGAGGTTTTATCAATAATATCCTTGCCATCTTCGTCATTATTACGAATGTCAATAGCCTCCTCGTCAGAAATGGATACATTGGCGACGGTTATTTTGTCAGCAACTAAGCCATCCCCTGCAGGAAAGTTGTTTTCAGCATCAACTATGCCTTCCATTTCAAACGAGTCACTGCGAGAAATGGAAATAACCTCAACATTATCTTCTTCATGTTCAACATCAAATCCGTTGCTGGCAATCCAATGACCATTAGCGTCCCTAAATTCTTGCTTATCAGTGTTAGCAAACTTTTCCACAACCAGAGATTCGACCGCATCTTTGAATACATCAATTTTCTGACCTGAGACAAGTTCATCTTCTTTTTCATCATTATTGGCATCATCTTCATGGCTGACATTGCAAAGGTTTTCATTGCCTGTTTCAATAATATCTTCTTGAACTTCCAATGTATCTTCTTCTTGTTGATCATTGACTACAAAACTTGCATCGATAAATTCCACAGTATTGTTTGCATCAACATTTATGCCAGTTTTGCAATCTAATGAATTTGGATCCACATTATTGTTGCACTCAGAATTACTTTCTGGAAAATTACCATCTCCCTTGGAATGAGTGGCTGCAGAAACTAATACCTCATGGCTGTTCTCCTGGGCAAAGCCAATTTTTGCAGAGTTTTCACTACCCATATTCTGATCAATGTCGCCTGGCAATGTGCTTGGAGATGTCTTGTCCAATGTTATCTTTTCATCAGTATCAACCAAAGCACCAACATTAATGTTTCTCTCTTTTGGGTCTAACTGATTAATTTCGGAGCTTTCCCCTGATGGATTGTCTTCTGTCCCATCCAGCCCTCCAAACTGCAAGATCGAGATTTCCCTGTCCAAATAATTGACGGACTCTTCGACCATTGTTTCCTCACCATCTTCCACTTCACCTTGCACCGAGGGCAACAAATCGAGCAATTGCTCTCGCAACTCAAACTCCTCGCATTCGAACTCCTCGAGCAAGTATTCGATATGCACCAGCTCCTTGTCCAGACGCTGCCGACATTCCTCTATGCAAGCAGGATCCCACGGCATCGGAACCACGGCGCCTCGTAGCAGCGGTGAGAACTCCAACTGCCCGAGCTGAGTTTCAAAGTTTTGGTTGAATTCAGTTTGATCCAACGGGTTCAAAGAAGCTAGCGACGCCAAAGATGCCGACCAATAGCCTTCAGACTCAGAGGACACGGGTCGAGATGGTTTGGGCGGCACTGGTGGAGAAGCCACACCTTTCATCGCCGGTGGGTACATCTCCAGGAAACGCAACTTTAACAGTTTTACGCGCTGACTGTGGCTAAGTCCACTTTTTTGAGGGTGCGGACTATGGACAGGCTTTAAGCAGTCTTCTTCGTCACAACAAAGGCTGTTTTGTTGAGGGTTCAGGTTTGGGGAATGTGTTGAGTAGCTGTGGTCGAAGTTGTTAGGAATGAAGTCAGTTGGAACGTCGTGGCTAGAGCTAAGTACTGTCTGTATCATGTCCTTGGCATGTCCGATAACTGGATTGCTTTGGGAATTGGCTGGTACAACCGAGTCGTGATTCAGTTGACTGAGATTGTTGAATGGGTTATCAGGACTAGCTGGATCAATGTAATTGCTAGGAACAGAACCTACAGAATTTATGTCTCCAGTAACGCTCTTAGCACAGTTATTACTGACACAACTATTGCTAGGTTCTGCGACTAAGCCGCTATCCAGTTTGAAGCTCCTATCAATCGGGTTTCTAAGCGTTAAGCCGTGGCCACTTAGCGGCAAGCAGGATGCGTGCAGCACTCGTGGGGCGGCGGAAAGCCGTGCCACGTGGAAGTGCAGGGGTTGGCGGGACGTCGTCTTCGTCGATCCCACCCTCGACGGCTTGGTAGGCTCGTGCCGAGCACCTGCAAGTTCACACGCACCGGCTCACGCCTGGGTCCTACATCGCAAGGGGCCCGCAGTGCAATGCATTTGTTTCGCGCACATTTAAGTTTTCGTTTGAATGTGAATTGTGATGCTCAACCCTCTGTGCACGAGTTAGACGAAAGTTATTGAAAATACCTGGCAACAGTAACTGGGATGTAAATGACATGAAAATACTAATGCTAATTGTTAGAAAATTTTTCATCAACAAGTTAATCGCTTGTCTGAACAGTAAGCAACCAACTAAACCAGTGTACGTTTATGAAGATAGTTTACTGGCTGGTGAGATAAGAGGGTTGAGGATCTGTTTAGGGGGCATATTGCTGAAGTCCGTAATTGAATCTCAAAGGAATAATTAGCAATTGCACAACGAGCTAAATTGAAAAACCTTTACCGACTGTCGGTGCAATTCGTTTCGGCTTTATGTCTTTTATTTGTTATTTCCCCTTACCAACGAAATGATTCTACAAAGTTACTAGCACAATAAAAATCTGTCCTCTATCCTGATATATTTTAAGGGTTTAAAGGGTAATTCAAAGCAAATGATTAAAGATTGCTGTCATTAGAAATCTGCCATAAGCCTTTTCTATAAATTCTGCAATGAATATGCTGATCGACTGTAAAGCCGAAACGGAAAGCACGCACGCAGTTCCAGAAGGCACTACGACTTGACGATCACGTTGGGCGCCACTTGTTTTGAAACGCTGGATGGCCGATGTCTTCGGGGTCGTTTCTTGGAGCCGGATTGAGACAGAGAGAGAGAGCGAGTGATAGAAAGCAGAGAAAGAATGATCTTACCTGGCAGATTATGAGAACCACCACCATTTATAAATTTTTCTAGACAGCTTAACTTTTCTAAGCTCTCAGAAATCCAAATTGCTCTGAATTGTAACAAAATATATCACACACCTTTCTCATGAGAATTATGCGGTTCTCAGAGAGCTTAGGAAAATGGAATTACATGCACATTTCTCCCTCAAAAACCAGAAGTGCAAAGACAATAAACTACATAGGCAACATGAAGGAAGCTAGCAACAAATAACACAGACAAAGCAAGACATCTCAGCGCACTTGGGCGAGGCCTCTTCGAGGAATATTGGGCGCGGCCGAAAGAATTGGAAGTCAAGTTTGGATGAATGCAAAGCAAGGGAAAATATAGTTTTTCTAGCAACGCTGAGTTCTGAAGTTTCCAAGTGTATAGAAAGTGGCACACAATCTGTTCAACCAATTTGGAACACTTGGGAACATCGGAACTGAATAACAAAACAAAATCGCTTTAAAAACTGCATTTTCGATCACTTCAACATAGTCCGACTGTTTTAAGTACCCCGTGAAATGGCAATAACGCCGAGGCATGAAGTGCAACCATGTGTTTTTTAACATTGGGCGGGGATGACTTTCGATTACCTTTCTTGCGCTGAGCAGGTCCCAGCGAGAAGGAGCGGAAAAAGTCGCCGGCGGAACGACCGCCGCTGGCTGCTGGCGATGGACGCGATTCATGCAAAAGCCAAGTCTTGAGTGGCGGCACAACGCAAATCACGCTACAATAATCGGCGTTTGGTTCGAGATTTTGCCCCCGAGAGGAAAAGCCTATGCTAGGAGCTTATTGTCTTTTGAAATATTTTTCTTTTTAGAAAAGAAAACTTTTTTGGGATCACTGAAAATATTTGTATTCTGTTTCTAATTATTGATCCTCCTTCAATGTTTGGTAAATAAAACTCTTATTTTAGCATTTTTGACACTAAATGCAAGAGTTCAAGAAATTTAATTCCAAGCAGATATTATAATATTAAACAGATGATAAAATAATCTGCCAGAATCAAAAATGAATAAATAATAAAATGGCTCCAGTAAGCTTAAAAATTCAGTAGCTTTTTGTTTAGATTGAGATATTGACATGAATGGGATAAAAACGGCACAAATCCATTAAAAACCCAATCAATCTTAGAATTGAACAATCCAAACTATTAGAACATTAGGCAAATCTCGACCAGACCACAGATTGCTTGTCGGCCTCAAGCAGCTAGCGCTACGTTAGTCACAATGACAGGCATGCGCATGGGACACTTACAGAAAGCAAGCAAAACTTCGTTTGATCCAGACAGGGGGGAGTGGGAGATAATTTTTCTATGCATAAAAATTTAAAGAGTACCAAAAAGGTAATAGGAACGTTTTACCACTTGCATAGTAAGATATTAAATTATGAACCAGTGAAGTTCAAGTTTACTCAAAGATGAAGAACATTGAATTAGTATTTGCAATTTTGTAGTGAAAAAACTACAACTTTCAGTCTACTAAACATTTACTCGATTGTCTATTTTGCATCTACTGACGAAGCAGAAAACACCGCTTTATGAACAGCAAAGACACAGAACTGACTACGGACAAAAAGAGAGGGTCGGGGCATCTTGATTCGGGCGTTACCTTGTCCGGAGTGACGAAGAGACTTGGACCGTTCGAATCCGGAATCCGGGAAGTCTGCAGCTTCGGAAAGACAGGCCATGATCATGCTCATGCTGGCAACGAATCGCATCATGCTTGTTCTAACGGCTCAAGCGGCGGTAAATTAATGCAGACAAGCCAGTATAATGTAAAACAACATTTTCTAGCTTATGTAGATAAATACTTATTAATGAATCTAATCAATATGAATAAATAAATAAAACTAAGCATTCGAATCAGGTTGATCAAAACATGCCTACAGCATGCTGCAAGCAATGAAAGAGCCAACGCAATCACTCGTTACTGTGAACGCATTGGGCTTTCAAGACGAGCAACACCACGAAAGGCGACGTGCAAACGTCAACAGCATGCCCTACTCAACGATTACTGGAAAAGAAATGCTACGCTACTACAAGCGATGGAACCTCTAGCTTGAAGAGATTCACAAATAATATGGCAAAAAAGAGGGGGGAATCAATATTTATACGTTGTCTTGCGTAAGGTAGAGCAATTCTACTCTTACTCCTCAGAATTGTTCTACCTTACTTGAGACAATGCATAATGTTACAACTTAAAGGTTACAATTCTCAGATTTGACACTTTAAAGTAGTACACTGTGACACGTTACAGTGCATTAATACAGTAGCTTGTGGCGTCTTACCAATTGAATTCAATCTAATAGATTTCTATATAATCTTTGATTATATGATTACTTGGATTGTTGGTGGCAAGATTACACCTTGAAGATTTGATTGTAAACAAAGTCAAACGCACGGTTTATTAACGTTCTGTAACGAGTAGTGATCCAAAAAGGAGGGTGTAGTCATTTCAATCAGAATCTTAATGATGAGGGGTCTCAACTGCATATCACGGAACAGGGGGGAGGGGGGGGGGGGGGGGG
>LVVV01432133.1:0-13394 GCA_001676325.1 Amphinemura sulcicollis
CTATCGCTACGCTCATCTTCAACGCAACACTAATTGCGTTAGCGAAGCCCTAGTTTTATAATTTGACGAATGACGATTGTTTTTATCAAATGACACTTTTCAATGCTTGTAAAGCAACCAAACGATTATATTACGAAAGGGCATGCATCCAGGTGCAATGAAATATAGTGCAAATAAATAAATAAAAATAAAATTATTGGAACCGAAAGTGTTTTCTTTATCTTTTTATTCGAAATGTTTTATCATTATTTTGTGAATTTTAGCCGTTGCTGTAGTAAACAAACTGCTTGACAATCCTAAATAATTTTGGCAGATGAAGCCACGCACTTCTTTTATGCAACGGTAAATTATTTGGTATCAACCCGTTCTTAAATAATAGTTCGAAATATTTTGAATTCAACTGACTTTTATCTTAGACGTCATTCTTTTATGTGCGCATTGCTACTCTTTGCAGCTTAAAATTTTATCCACGACAACTATCGCTACGCTCATCTAACAACGCAACTCAAATTTCGATCGCGAAATCCTAGTTACTTGTTGCTCAGTAAATTCAAAATATGTTCAAAATGTGTCATCCGTCGCTATACGAACGCCACAGTACGGTGAACGGACAAGCTCTTTCTGTAAGCTGCACAGCTTGTCTACTAGATGTCTCTAGCACTTTACTTTTCAAAAAGGGAGTGCGAAATTATGCTGTCAGAGGCGTACCATGCAAATCATACCAATCATACTAGGTTATTCTATGCTAGAAGCAAACAATCTCAGGTTTCTGCTGATAATAATATACTACAGCATTTAAAATAGCGATAACGCTGTAAATTTGTCATCTGATAACGTGAAAGCAATGCCGTAGAAAGGTACGTGTACTTGGTTGGTTTAAAGTGTTAATATTTGGCTTTTGTTCAGAACGTGTAGTACCATATCGACGTTCTTGACAGTATTTTTAGGTTATAGATACAAGAGTAGGTACGTGAAACTATAAATCCTTTACATTTTGCAGGAATTGAGATGTGCTTCGCGGTCGGTGATGCTAACATTGATAAGACACGTTTGTCAACGACAATTTCATACATCCAGGGTTATGCCAAAACCATCCAAGAATAAGCCTGTGCCAAAAGTTAGTGAAACGCCTGATGCCAAACCACAGAATCCTGTCAGTCTTGACAAAACAGGAAACATAGTAATAAGAATTCACGCCAAGCCAGGATCAAAACATAACGCTGTAACGAATATTGACTCTGAAGCAGTTGGCATCGCTATAAATGCACCTCCAGTTGAGGGCGAAGCCAATGTGGAACTTGTAAAGTTTATGACGGCAGTACTTGGCGTACGAAAGAGCGAAATTTCACTAGATAAGGGGTCCAGATCAAGAAATAAGTCATTGCTTGTAACTGGAAAGACACTCTCAGTTGATGATGTATTAGAAAAATTGAGACAGCAACTTAAAACAGGTGAACCCTTCACCAAGCCCAATCCTTATTCTATGGTTGTGCCGTCTTGTACCGAAAGCTAACTTCCTATTTCCTATGTACTAAATATGTCTATTTCTCTGTTTTAGGCTAAACGATGGTTGTCCGCTACATGCAAAAAACATGGGTAAAAACAGTGATCACATTAGTGCTCGCCAGCGTTTTGGGATGGTTTGTTATATCTCATGACATTGTTCCTTCAAACGGAGTGTTTTCTCACCCGACCCTTTCACCGGTAAGTGTATGAAATGTATCTCTGGTAATCTGCTCTAATAAAATAGTGTTCATATCAATTCATAAAACCAATGTGCTGCAATCTCTTTTCCTAGTTGTTCCAAATGGTTGCTTTTCCCGGGTGGGGTTGAGTTACTTTAGTGAGGTCTTATCCATGTGGTATCTATGGAGTTATACATAGGGCACTTCATAGATACCAATTCCTATCCTTAGAAACCAGATGGAAAATACATCCTCAAAGTTACACAATCACCCCTATTTGGTCTAGCATTGGAAATATATTTCAACTAGTGGTATGTGGTCTATTCACGCAGGTATACGCTGTCTACCCATTCTTTTTAAGCTTGGCAACACCCCTCCTTTGAAGATTCAGATAACTCGTGCTTGTGCAACACAAAACTAGGAAACTAGGTGACTAGGAGCTTTGTTTGCTCATCCAATCATTATTTACCTTCATTTGCTAAATTTTAAATATGTTTACTTCAATGAGCTTAAAGTTTTCCATGCTCCGATTTATTTTTGACTCCTTTAGCTAGAGTGAGTTTTTCATTATTTTGATATGTAGCATTTATATATATTGTGTTTTTGGGTTGGGGGATTTTGAATTTAGTACATAACAAGCTGTCATAAGATCTTGTAGACTCGTGTTTAATTTTACCTAATTTTAGCAATACCTACTTTTAAAAAAACTAACTCAAACTGGGGTTTGGATGCTAAGAACATGAACTACCTGATTTCCTGATTCAGTTATCAAATCAGAAAGGAAAATAACTTCGTTCTTGTCCGAAGCTTTCAAAACCCAGTTTGAGTTAGTTTTCTTTTTCATGTTAATATTCTTTGCATAAAGCCTGCAAACATTTCCACTCAGACCATCAGCTTCAGATGACATTTGTTAAATCCACCATAGTAGGCAGATACAAACAAATATTTTATTCTATCTATCTACTTGCATATAATGTGCTTGTTCCTGAGTGTGTTTCTGCAAAATGTTGATTTCTTATGCGTTTCTACAGTTCTAGAGATATCTTTGTGAATCTTTTGACATCGTGTTCGTTTTGTGTTAAGCTTGAGTAGGTATTGTCGAGGTTCTGGGGCTGAGGTGGCAATTTCGGGCACACTTCGGTGGGCTGGTTTTTGTTGAAACTCAACTTGTTTGTTGGGCCTTCAATGCTTCTTATTTGCAAGTGCCCAATTTCAGCAAAATCGAACATTACATAGCTAAAAGATATCTATTGCAGCAAAGCCATAGGCATCTATTTTCAACCGCCATACACTGCCATAGCTCTACAGTAGTGTGTTTGCTTCCCGATCGGAATTACATCCGCACCACGTTCGTAACCCCTCTGGACGGTTTTTTGTTTTGCTTTAAGAGGGCATCGCTTTTGTTTTCTTAACGCTATTCTGTGCGTTAATGAGATAAATTTAATGATATTTTATATATTTTCAGGCGATAATTGGGATGATTAGGAAAATATACTCACACTTTTAATTTGATGCGTTGTCGCAAAATCGGAACGTTTTGTGCTAACTCCGTAGTTGGTCTTGCTTGGATGGGGCACTTTGGCGTAAAACAGATCTCGGACTGCCAACATTTTGACGCGACAAATGACTGTTTTATACTCTTGAGCAATCATAGATTGGTCGCTGGGAGAGAGATAGACAATTAAGTATCTTGCCTGACAGAAGGGTCAGGCAGTTGGTTTGCAATCTCTTTTATCAGCCAATTTCTTATTCTGCAAGTGTTCATGACTTGACGATGAGTACGGTAGAGACGGTAAATTGATTGCAAGCACTGTAAGAGGGTGTTAGTGGAGGCTGGAAAAGAATTCCCGGAGTTTCGTACGTGAATCTGGCCAAAAAGATTATTTTGTCGCATAGGTGTTGTCCAAAATACTGATGGTTCGAAAAGCAGGGGGCTCCACTTGCGTATTCTTTTGTATTAGGTAGTTTCTTTTCATAGATGGTAATATATTGATAAGGTTTTATTTGTCCTTATTAAGGGTTCAACAGTGCACGAGATGACAACTGCAAAGCCCGTGAAGGTCTTGAAACCAATTCCTAGCAACATTCAAGACTTGGCGAAACAAGTTGTTGTGTCAGCAACAATGAAATTAATTCAGGTAAACATGGATATAGAAAATACTTGTTGGATCCAAGGAGCAGAATATCTTTAAATTTGGCATGAAATTGCAGATGATGTGGATATCCATGCAAATTGCCCCTGGCTTGCACTCATTTCTTGCTTGTAGTAAAGAAAGATTACAATTCTGGGAGGAAGTCTTGTAGACTAAATATGTCAATGACCTAGAAAGCTGTGGTAATAGCCAGAAAGCATGATGGCACCAGTGTCGTCTGCTAATCCATAGGTATCTTTGCAATGTCATCAGATCTGTCAGACAATGCTGTTGTTGATAGATCTTGTTATTGCCTCAATTAAACGTGACCCAAGTATTTATGTCTGGTTGTAGCAAACATAATTGTGTCGATGCTTTACATTTTTATTGATCAATGTTTTAGCATATCAAAATTGATTGAGACCTTTTGCTTTCGAAGTAGACATGCACTGACACTCTTCATTTCCAGGATAAATTGATTTTCTATCGAGAAGCGACCCCACCTGCTGGCGTCCAATTTTCTGGAAAATCTGTACTTCTTCTGCACGGACAGGCGTTTTCTTCGCAAAACTGGGAAGACATTGGCACCTTGCCGCTGCTGGCAGCACTGGGTCATAGAGCTGTAGCAATCGATTTACCAGGTACGTTTTAACTACGATCACTTCATTGTTTTTTACACTCTGTGCATGCCGAGTTTCAGAAAGTGAAATTCAAACCCTTTTCTTTTCCAGGATATGGTCAATCGGGCAAAGATCATTTTGTCGGTGACAGAACTGAATTTTTAAAGGCAGCTTTGGAAGAGTTTTCTCTAGTCAAGCCAGTGATTGTGTCTCCATCCATGAGTGGATCTTTCTCTCTCAAATTTCTAGAGACACATCCTGGTCTCCTGTCAGGTTTTGTGTCGATAGCGCCTGTCAATTCGAACGCATTGTCTGTGCCCTTGCTGAAAACAGTTACGGTACGTTCGAGTGACATCTTTCCACCGAAAAGTGTTCTAGTAATGTGATTTTAACTTTCTGTGTCTTTTCAGGTACCAACTCTGATTGTGTACGGCTCCAAGGACAAGACAGGCTTGGCTAAGAAATCTCGAGACGTGCTAATAAATATTCCAAACAGCCGGGAGGTGATCATAAAAGGGGCTGGTCATGCTGCGTACATGGACCAGACCCAAGTCTTCCATGAAATACTCTACCGCTTCTTGGACGAGCTGACCAACGGCAGTTCGTAATTATTGATCTTGCTCGTGTTAACCAGAGTACAAAGACTTGTGACACCTTTTTATATGCAATGGACCTTGGGAGTTTAAAACTTCGAAAGCGTGAATCAACCTTGTTCTGTTTAGAGCAACGGGGATATTCCTAATTGATACCAAAATTGGAATAAGTTAGGTAATTATATTTTTTGGGGGTTTTTATTTTTGAAATCAAGAATCGAGATGCAATTTAAATTTGCAACAAGTGTTGAAAAGTTGTCAGGGGTCAACCCCCAAACGTGACGCCAAGTCTTGAGTTTATGCTTTTCTGTTCCTTTCAACTTAGTCCATAAAGCAATTGGGAAAATTGCATATTTTAGTTTTGGCCAAAGTTTAGTCCCATTCTTAATAGAATGGGACATAGATTTTCTTTCAGTTTTCACTGTTCAATTTTATGCTATCACAAGGGGAATTTGTGTGCATATTTATTTGCAAATTTCACTCATCAATTTACTTTGTAATTGAATACAGAATTCAGTTAAGATTTTTTCTTGTTTGTAACTTATGTTTGTAACTTATGTACAGCTGTCTTTGGATTTGATTTGCAACTTCTGTGCTATTCAATTTTTTGTAAGAATTGGAATTTTAATTCAGAATCTAAACCTAGAGATTAAAACCATGATCTTGTTTTGAAATAAGTCTGAAGACCTCTAAGTTTGGCCAGGTACCTACTAGTTTTGTAGAGAGCCAGAGATGACTTCGGAAAGATGGGAAAACTTACTAGCCGGATGTCTCCGAGTCCGCGCCGAAGCAGCACTAGGTTTCAATGTTCCGTTCAGGTTCAGACAACAGCCAAGTAGGCAGCTGGTAGTATAGTAGGTAAGTACAACCAGATACCTGTACAAACAAGCATACCTACCTAACAATACCTATACTACCTAAATTCACCTCAAAAAGGGTGTAATTGATCTGTGGGCTGTGGGCTACAATAAAGGAAAATAGTGATGTGTATTTGAAATGTCTGTCTTGTCTTTTCTCGCCCTTATCCGGTAATCGATATAAATTTTCAAAAATTGTCACCAGCGACTATAGTTTCAACTTCAAAGTGTATTTTATCCAGCTCCTCCAGGTCTCTATTTCATGTGAGATGGTGTTTCCAAAAATCTGTCCACAGTGTGATGCGACCCTGGGCCATGATGTTATTGACCAGGCCACGGTAGGTATAAGCAAGTACAAGATTGGTATAGAATATAGATGATGTTCACTATGGCCTCTATGAATTAAGAGTTGACTGCGGTGAAATCGGCAGTTGGGATAGCCAAAGGAGTCTCAAAACTCTTCGTCTACCTGCCTACCTACTTTGCTGAACAAGAACGAAATTCGGATTCTTGTAGACAATGTAAACAGACAAAATTAAATTAATTCTGTTTTTTTAATTACCTAATTTGGTATGTTTTCGCTATTCGGGAGAAGGGTGAAGATTTCTTGGAAGATACCGGTGCGGACACCCTCGCGTGATGAGTGATGGAAAATTCTTCTCAAATTCATAGTTGGCGAATAACTGCATAGTGCATACTAAAACTTGCAGAACATTTCTACCCACAGCCGTATAAAACCTTGCTCTCTGAACGGTATGGCAATATTATCATCACCAATTTCGTGGCATGCCAGAGTGGAGACATGCTAGCTTCTTATTTCACAACTTCATTGACTGGCAGGCAAAAGTGGCTCTGGCAGTGCACAATGCATAACGCCAGACAAGAGTGTTTAGGAAGCAATGACCGTTGCTGGCCTAGAATCTAAAGTTAGTGCTACACTCTACAGGTTGCAATCTCTGAGAATTTATTGAGAATCAGCTTACTATGTCGCTAGTTAATCAGTTCAGAATACTGATTTCATGAAGCCTGCTGCCGCGTGAGAACATATATAGAGTATGAAATGAAGATTTGCAATTGTATCAATACAATATATAGATGCCTATATACTACGTGGTTTGGAGGGACCATTACCTACTTCGAATAACTCTTTCGAAATGTGGACGCCTCAGAATATCGCAATTTTGAAGCTTGTCTGCGATAGTGGTCAGAACCATCGATCAATCGATGTGACCATCTGTGAGTGACAATGGTACATTACCATCCGCAGGAATAGGGGAGCAATTCAATTGTCATTACATTCCAGGACTTTTCGCGTCCTTTCCCATCAAAATAATCGCAGTCAATTGCGAACAGTATAGCATGTTGGACACACAGAATTCTCTGAGATCACCGAAGTTAAGCAACATTGCACAGAGTCAGGTATTGGATGGGTGACCACCATGTATACATGACCAGTTCTGTTTGGGATGGAGGAACTGAAGTTACTGAGATATCTTCACTAACGTTCCTTATTAAACCCTCTACAGCATTGGATAAGTAGAGGAATCCTGCTGTTCAAGTCGTACAGTTGTGAATGCGAAACAGTTCTTCGGAGGGGACGCTAAGCCGGTGGTTCCCTTGGTGCTATTCATCAGGAGTAGAGTTGCTACGTGCCGGCACTGGGTTTCCCCTCCTCCCTTCTAGGAAATAGGAATTAGGTTGGCTCATCATCATCATCACCATCTATATCCAGAAGCCATTAGACCAGTGCCAAAGAGTCAGTTGTAAAAACAGTGTGTCGTTAAGCCCCAATAATCAAACAATCAATCAATCAAAAAACTGCGCTAATCTGAAAACTATACCAACAAGAAAGATGTTAAAAGGATAATTTGCAATTGCGTAGCATATGCACTGGTATTAAGCGGATTCAATGGTAATTGTTCAGGCCATCAGTTTCTGAGTGGCGAATCATATCGTGTACCCATGTCAACACACGGATATCCAGAAGTTATCGTTAGGAAATCATTTTACTGATATCAAAAACTGTTTCTTGTGGTTGATGTCTAAAGCTTGCTCAAATGTCTCGGTTTTTTGGAGTGGTTGATTGGGGATTCAAATATTGGTCAACGTTTGGCTTCGGTTTCGTTCGTGTTTAGTCGCACGTATACACAACGCCTGCGAGGTTAATGAAACCTTGCTGTGAAAAGCCGGGAAAAGCTGCGGAAAGCGCACTTGTGATTGGCTGCCGGAAAGAGGTCAAAGTCGGGCTGACGTCGGCGAAGGCAGCGAGGGGTAGATTTTGGCAAACGACGCGCCTGTGTAGTATAGTAAAATGCAGCGTAGAACGGAAAGTCAATAGTGTAGTCTACACTGCCTGACGGGTAAGCACCGACCGGCTGGGTAACCGTGCATTCTATTACGCACGAGAGCCAGTCGGTCGGGTATACAAACAAACGCCTATGGGGGCAGGGCAGCAGCGAGGAGGAGCAGGCAGGCATGCCTGCTGGCTCGGTTCACACAATATCCAGCCAGTCGGTTACGAACCTCGACAGGCGCAGCATATTGGAGCGGAAAGCACTGAGGGCCTTGGCCTTTCAAAGGAAACCACAACTGAAAGAGATTTCTCAAGACGTAATTTTCATTGGACGGTGTCAGTAAAGTAACGCCGAGACTTTCGACGAGTTCTAAATCAGTAATCGCATAAGCCAACGCGATTATCGAAGCATTGACGCGCAATTCAAGTGCAACGAACCTCGAAACCTGCGTCGTTAGGAGTAGAAACGAAAGAGAAAACGTTTGAACTCTTGAGGTGAACAAGGAAGAGACAGCATCACTCGTCATGGACGTGTACGGATACATCCCGGACGTGATCTCGTACTCGCAGCTGCGACATCCGTACTCCAATCCGAACCAGAACCAAAACGCTTGGTCGCTGGAGTCGGCGAAAGGTAGTAAACACATTCATAAAGTCATAGTCCGACATGGAATATCATAGGCAGTCATTTAAAGTTGCTATTTCTTTTTTAGCGACCGTAGATTTAAATTTAAAGATGCATCCTGGGACTCATTATCGGAGCTAATTCGAATTACCCTCCATGCCGTCGACGCACGCATCTGCGCCGGCATGTTGTGTCGATATATCGGTGTGTTGTGGATATGTTTGAATTCTCGCTCTGATCGACGCTCTGTTTGGATTTGTGTCGGTGTTTCGACTCGTTATACTATGTGGGTGTGGTCGCCCAACCCATGTGCTCGTCCCTCTATTCGAGAGTAAACTTTGATCGCCGCGCCCGTCGGCTATTTCGATCCCCGGTTCGAAATGTTACTCAAGGAACGAGGAAGACGTGGCACGACGGCGACCTAAAAGAGTAAAAATAATTGGTGTTTTGACAAATGAAATGTGTGCCCAATTCGTATTTTAAACTGTGTTGACAGTCCATGGAACCTTCGCTTTCTTTTTTTGTCAATGGAGAAGAGATTTCGGACACACAAATTTACAACCAAAAACTCTGCTAGCCTCGCAAAAGCAATTCAAATCCTCTTGACCTCACTTGTTGTTTCTGAATTGATCTTTACCCTAGTTCTCTAGGACAGATGAGCTAAATTGGTATTAGCTATCGAAAGAATTGAAACGAGGTTGCCCTTATCTTCACGTACACGCTAATTGTGATTAGCAGATCGATGCTACAAATTAACATTGTTCTGTTCATTTTATTGAAAGAAATTAAATAAAAAATTATCTAGTGTTTATGATAGATTGGTAAAACCTGTTTTCTGCAATATCTTATCAGCATTTATTGAATTGAAAAATCAGTACAGGCGAACCCATTGGTTCACGTTATTTGCATTTTTCCTGAAATGAACTGTGCATCGAATTGCAAAATCCATTGTGCGAGCACTTTACACTTACAGGAAGCTATATTTTTACATGAAAGTAAAAATAGCCGGCACTCATTGTCATGGCTAGCAGCGAAGGCAATGAAGCGTTGCTGACATTTTTTGTTGCTTGCACTGCAGTTCCACCCGCCAACACTTTCAATTTACAATCTCTCTCTTTGTTTTCTCGCTATAAGATACTGGGCAAGTTGACCTCGCACTTCTGCTCACCAATGTGCATTTCTCACAACTTTAGTGCGCACTTGTCTTATATTATTATTCACATGGACATGCAAGATCTCTTCCGTTCTTTCCTCCGTAACAGAACTTGGTAATTAGAAGGTAATATAATTAGATTCACAAAAATAGCCACACAGAAATAGCTACAGAGAGATCAAACTTCTCGGCCTGCAATTGCATACGACTTCTTGTGATGGCCATTGGCCCTTCCTAACAGGTTATGCAGATCCTCAGCACCTTACAGTTTTAGCTGCTACTGTACTGCAGTCAGAGAAAGTGTTCTTAAAAAAGAAATTCGCCTAACTACGTAAGACTTGTTAGAACGATAATTAAGGTTGAGGCCATTTGCTTGACCGATCAGAACATTTAGGCGGAGCAAAAATAAGATGTGAATTGTTTATACGGCTGTTATGTTATTTTATTAGTACGATCCTGAAAGGCAACAGGTTTTTTCATGGCCGTCTATTTTAGCATCTAGTTTAGAAATCGTCCGAAAAGTTCAATTCAAACGCAGTTACAGCACAGGATTTGTGCGATTATTGTATTAGCGACCAATTGCTTTCAATTGGCGTAATCCACGTGGCCTGACGAAGGGATCAAATCAACATCGGCATAGGCACGGCGAGAAGCTACTGTTGCTAAATTGTAGCACAAAGAATTTTGTGATGATCATTCAGCCAGCACAAGGGAAGTGATCTCGGAGGAATAAATGAGAGGAAAATTATGGCGGAGAAACTGGAAAATTAATTTAAAAATGGATGTGGGCGTGGCAATATACGAGGTATTAGGTTTGCACCTGAAAAGCGAATCGTGATTGTTGTGGTAACAGAGGAAAATGGAAAGTGTAAAGACATAGCAAGAAAGAAAAAACAACAACAAAATATACTAATAGTAATGTCTCAACGGTCACGTGCAGTAAACACACATCATAGTTTACTATTTCTTCAGGCACTTTACAAGCTGTAGGTAATTGAGCAAATAACAGACACCTAAGCCAGGTATCATTACGAACCAAGAAAAAACTGCGCGCCATTTCTACGTCGTAAAAGTCCACCGTAAGCACAACAATAATGGACGTGACGTAACTTTGTGATGAACCGCAAACTGCAGTGCCGGTTTCAGTGATAAGTGCTGAGTAGTTAGCACCTTTTCCGGGGCAGGCATTTGGTGGTGAAAGATCAGAAGAAGTCGAATTATCCTTCGAAGTGACCTTTGTAGTGTCAGGCTTTATGATTCGATAACAATTGGATCTGTTGCCATACGAGTCCTTGGATTGATCGTCTGCTGCTTATACGGCTGTCGCAACCTCAAACCCAAGTCGCTCCTTCCGTTGGCGTCCAAATTAATTCGACATAAAGGATTCGCGGACGATGGAAACAATGCCAATTCAAATCGAGTACTTATTTACTCGTGACATTGTTAACGCAATCTGTGTCAACTGTCTACGTTTACAATTAATGTACAGATAGTGGCAGCACTGATATTTTATTACGTAGACCTTGGTAAATTAATTTTCAAACAAATGACACGTGAAAAAGGTACTAACAAATTTTTACAAATGAATGTTAATTATGCGCCACGACAATCCGATGAACCTTAAATACAATAAGAATAGTTAGGCTATCCTTCTACCATGAGTTATGCCCCATGGTATAAGAATAGTTAGGCTATCCTTCTACCATGAGTTATGCCCCATGGGTGCGCCGGAGGAGCAGTCGGTGAGTGGTTCGTGAACTAAAACGACGGCACTGCTTTCTTACTGTCATGAGGCGTCTTACGTCTTACTTTTCGCGATACGGAGGAAAAGAATGGAAACCGCAAGGAAACTTAGACGCGATAACCCAATTCGTGTTTCCCCCTTTCAACGACCACGTCGCATTTTCTTTGCCGCGACATAAATGCCTCACAGAAAAACAACGCAAACAATGCAGACTTTTATCACAAAATCCAGCTTATGTTATATTGTAGTTGCCATCAAATTATATCTAGACATCGTCGCCATTTCACGCGATAAGGAAAATTAACCCATTCTTTAACGTGTTAAAAGCTAAAAACACACGCGCATTTATGGCCCTGTAAACTAGAAGATAAGGAGCCTTTCACGTTTGTTTTCCAGACAAGCGGCTGCGTAACAACGCTGCGCCCAAGCGCACAGGGACAGCGCGAGCCAAGGAAGAGTGCAAAGACTGCCCTATCTGCCAGGAGAAGCAGCGACGTCCGCTGGCCAAGTACATCCGCAGCAAGTCGCAGCAGGACCGCTGCAACGCGTCCAGCATCTCCGAGGATGGCGAGGACATCCTGGAGGAGGACGAGGAGGAGGAAGAGGGGGTCCAGGAGAAGACTGTGCAGTCGGCTGAGAAATCAAGTGCCATTACGTCGGTGAAAAAGTGATGGGAGGTTGTTGATGACTTTGTTGTCGAGATTTCCTGACGACATGCTATTGTGATATTTTTTAGTAAAACATTGAACTAAATTCAATATGTTAAAATGTTTATTTTTAGAAATTTAAAGTATTTTCATGTCAGTATCAGTGTGTTGATAAGATTGGGTGCCGATGTACAAAGATCATCAGCAAGTGTTGATAATTTGTATCTGGAGACTTTAGTCAAGTGTACACAAAATATTTCAGATTTTACTGTACATATACAATAGATTAGCTTTTTATACGATATATATATACAACATGTTAAGCATTATCTAGAAGAAATTTTATTGTACTTAACCAAGGGCTTTGGGCTTCCATAAAATGAGTTGTTTATTTGGAGATTTGTGTTTCATATTAATAACAGAGTTGGTTACTTCTGACCCAGAGAGCCAGGTGAATATAATTCACTAAAAGTTGCAATTTTATTATACCTATAATCTAGTTGTATATTGAGCAATTTCAGGCATTTTAAAGGTATACTCTTCCCGATATATCCCGTATTTTACAAATCTATACACTGTAATCTTTCGAAGTGAGCATCTTCGCCAGGGCTAAGGCTTTACTAAATAAACACAAGACTTTTATACAAAGAAAGAACAAGTTTTCTAGTAATTTTCGAGCAAGACTAAAAGCATGAGACCACGATTGTGGACACCCCTGACAATAATCGGATCTCCGAAGTTGCACCAGATCACATTCCTGATTGATTGATTGATTGATTGATTGATTATGGTGTCTTACGGTGCAATGTTTTGACAACTGCACCTAGGGCTGGTCTAATGGCGTCGGTGAATGAGTGGGCGATGATGAGCCTAACCTAACCTTGAATTTTGAAGGGGGGATGGGAAACCCGGTGCCGCACGTAGCCTACTCCTGTAGAATAGCACCAAGAAGGCCATCGGGCTTTCTTCCCTTCCGCAGGACGCTACAACTCGAACAGCAGGATTCCTCCACTAATCCAATGCTGTCGAGAGGTTGATAAGCAAG
>LVVV01432134.1:0-13396 GCA_001676325.1 Amphinemura sulcicollis
GGGGGGGGGGGGGGGGGGTGTATTGTCGAAGGCGGCTCAAGGGGGCCACCCTAGAGCACTCGAAGGTGAATGCGTTAAACTCCTTCGCTTTATTACGACATTGTTGTAAATTATTACATCATGCAGCATCTCCTGTTCGCATGCATGACGCTTGGTGACATTTCATGTTGTAGCCACCCAGGTATTTCATTACTTGCGAGTTGCGAAAGACAATTACAACGAAGTTATAGCAAGGATATTGAATGATATCGCGTCGTCTGTGAATTGCAAGGTGAATCGCACTTTTGAACAATACAATTGGTGTCGGTGTGTGAGATTTGTTGATAAATGTTATTTTCTATTTTTTTGTTTTAGAAATAGGAAATATGGTTTCATTTCCTTCAAGTGTAGCTCAATAAAGCTGATTACTGTAGCTGATTAAAGCTGATTGATAAAGCTGATAAAGCATGTAATACTTACAACCAAAAAACGTGTTATAAAAATGGAATGAACTTTAATAAGCACAAACAAATTTCGCTGAAAGACGTTTTATGCTTGCATCAATGCGAAGATCCAGATTGTAACCAGGCACGAGTCACCGTTTTGACAGAGATGTATTGCACTCGATGACATTTTCTTAGATGTCTCCGTCCGGAATCCACCGTCATGCAAATATCCCAGAGACAGACAAAGACATCAGCTCCAATTCATTCCATTCAAGGCGCGGCACAACAAACTATAACATCACAGAGAAGACTAAATGTTTTAAAAATGCTCGACAGCAACGACGGCACCTTGTTTAATGGAATGGCTGGCGTCTTACTCAACAAAACAGTGCGAAACAATTGTGTCTTTAACGGGGAAAACTGCAGCAAGACTAGAGAACAATGCTAAAGGGGAAAGGTCGTATGGGCATGAGTAGTAAGTAATTTGGATGTTCCGGCCATAGCAACCGTTACCTACACTGAATTTTGACATCTTAACCTTTTAACCCATTGCTCTCATACGTTGGACAAAAATATAATATAGCTGACAGGCTCCATAAACATGATGAGAGGCTAAAAATGAGTTTCTCGGGGCAATATTACAAAGAGACGTTTTATTATTATTATATTTGACGTTATAATATTATATGAAAGCGACGGGGAAGGCAATGGTAAACGTCTGAACAATTATGTCTGAAATGCCAACGGTGCTAGGTATTTCGAAAATGTGTGTGCAATTCAGCTGCCGAATGAAATGCGCCCACGCTTGCGTCTAGAGAGCATGTGCTCCTCCTTTCCTCCTCCTCCTCCTCCTCCTCCTCCTCCTCCTTTAAAACGGTCGTGATATTAAAGAAAGCGTGGGTTTCCTAAATTCGTGACGTTTTGAGGGGGCATACATTTTACGTTGGGACTGACATCAGTCATTTGATATTGTTACGATTTTTAGCGATACTCTGTTTAAAATTGTAGGTGCAGCTAAGTTGCCTAAGTTTGAGCTAACTTTTGAAACCATTAATTGGCCACATTTTTTTTTATATCCACTAAACAACTGCCAACAGAATTCTCATAATCTACAAAAATCATTTACTATTTCATACTTTGTTGCGTCCGATATATAAGAACGATTTATAAGACAGTATTTTGTTATAAGTCCCTCCCAAGGTCAACTCGTAATTTTCTATTTTTCTTGAGGGTATCTTATTTCCCCGTGAATTATTCCTACACTTCTAAGGCGTTTGCATTTCTGATACGTAACAACTTCTTGCGGACAATGTTTGTATACATCACTTCTTACTTCTGCTGCTGTTATTATTTCGTCTGCATAACTTTGATAGATTAACCTGTTGGCTAACACGCCATACGCGCGTCTGTCTCCCGTCTTACTTGCAGCGTGTGACTGCGATACGCATTATTCAAGACGTGCGTGGCGTCGTACCGAGAAGCATGAGAACCGACGGGGTGAACTTATGTTTAAAGGCAATTATTTTTACCTACAATATATTATTCGAAGCGTACGCCAGTCTTGCCATCTGAGACTGAGAGAGGTTGGATAGCCTGACCCGAAGCAATTACCCAAGCCTCTCGACGCGTGTGTGCACAAATTATTTAGACGGAATAAAAAAACTGGACTTTTATAATAAATTTACGCGGGGATGGCTATAAGCTCATGTTTTTCGGTCAGTTTTGGTGACGTCATACGGATCAAGTATGTCTCCTAGGGGCTTGCCCGACTTTCTGCAGCTGTTCAATGGTTACATATTCATATTAGGTGGCCTTCAAACTGTAAATTCATGTTTTTGCTGTGTAATTAGTACTTTATAATTAGGTACAAGTAATAAAATATTTTTTGTTTATTCATACCCACAGTGCGCGATAGTTGGAACATCAAATTGCTTGGTTAATAATAGAATGTTAATGAAAAACTTGAAATCTTTCTTTGATAGAGCCAAAAAATCAGTATAATACCTTTCTTTACCAAACCTTCTCAGTTCGCACCGGTACTTTGCAGGGTTTTCCTTTCGAAGCCGACTTGACCAGCGACTGCATTTACATCAATGAAACTTGATACGTCCCCTGAGTCACGTGATTTACAATCGTCTGACAGACTTTGTTGCTCGTATTTGGTATTCTAATTGTTCGGGGGTAAACACCATCGCCTCCACAAAAATCTGCCAGCAAGGTGCGACAGTTTAAGTCATTACACTAGACGCATAGATTTATTTTATCATTTCTAGTTATAACGGCAACTGTGTCGATCTTTTATTTAAGAATACAATTGAATATTCAGTGGTGTGAGAGTTTTAAGAATTTCTGTTTTGTGCATAAGACCATTCTTAAACAATGAACATGCAATGTCCTGCCTAAATATATCGCAATTTGTGATTGAAAGTGTTGTTGCTTGTTGAATTCCCAACATTTTTGATTACAACCAGAGTAACATTTATTAGCCCTAGGTTATAATTTCGCGTAAAACATATTTTGTGTGCTCGAACAATTTTGCAACAATTTTAACCATTTTATGACGTGATATTCACATGTTTTGAAATTTTATTTATGTTTAGTGTCTGTTCTACTAAACTTTTAAAATAAATCCATACCCACGTTCTTGAACACACAGTGCAAACAGAGCCATGAGTATAACATTGCCATCGCGTAGTGAAGGCTTAACAGAATTTTGTAGGATTCAATATGCTAAGGCCTTTTATCAACACTAAATATGAAAACACATACAATCCAACATTAGGTATTACAATACCCTGACCAGATATCCCCGCACAGCAGCAACTATTTCGTCGCCCTCTGTTTTCTTAACTTATCCCCAAAGAAAATCCCCAACGAAGAAAGAATCAGCGCATGGCTAGCGAAGATGGTATCCCATCTCAAGGGTGTTACGACAACCCCAGAACTCCATGTTTACCTCCTGGGTCCAAGACAGCAAGAGACATTTCACATTAGTATTGGATTGTCCTCGAGGGACAAGAGATCACTCGATATGAAATGTTAGTGCCAACGCTTAAATCATGTGTTGGAAGAGGATGGACTGAGTACTGACGGATAGAGTCTTAGTATTGATACAAGTAGAGAGAGAGAGAGAGAGAGAGAGAGAGACCTAGTGCTTGGTCCGTGATTGAAACGCACACTATGCGACGGTGGTTAGGAGTGCGAGTTATGGTGTTTGAACAGTGGTCATGGTTGGCTGAAGCCGAGAGCGTTTGACAGTGGATGGTGTTTGGAAATATACGTTGGTAGTGGCAGGGCTAGGCTAGGAATTACCGAAGATAAGGATTTGGAGTTACTCTGGGATCGTATACTGGATTGTGGTTTAATGTCTTATGAGATTTTGTTCTGTGGTTTTAAAGAAACTGGACAAAGGTGTTTTTGGTACAGGAAAGTTGTTACTATAGGGACTCGTTGTTGCTTGGAGAAACCAGAAGGTTTAAATCGATAGCAATAACTATTCAATAGAGATTTCTGCTTACATTTTTTGTGGTGTGTATTGCAAGAAGAAGAATGAGATTTAAGAGTGCTGTAGTTTTATATCAATAGTCGATCTTGATTGCGAGAGTGCAGTCACGAAGAATGTGATGGCCGCCTTTACTATCTCATATTTTCTATTTTAATCATTTAAAAATGATGTTTCATTTCTTATTTCTCTTTCAAATCATTTTCTAAAAATATCATCAACGTAATGTAACTTTCAACAAAATGTTATGTGACCAAATATATTGGCAGATCACAGACGAGATTTAGTAGAAGACTGGAGGAAGGCATATGAATGTAGGTGTATGGCAAGGCTTTCAAAAAAGTTAAAGTGAAGACAGAATAAGCGCTGAGCTTCCCAAAATCAGCCCCAACATAATACTTGGAGAGATGATTCTTCCGAAGCGCCGGTATTCGCACCCGATATAGAGCAAGTATAGAAAGTTACCAACTTTTCAGATATCGGAATTCAATATTAATAAATAACAAAGACACATTTCTGAACCGACTTGCCGTATTTAAAGCATGCCTCTCCATACTATTATATAAAGTGAAGTTGTGATGTATATTTTCTTCGCTGTACCACTAACTTTCTCTATCTATCTACTCGCATCTTCGATGATGATGTCTTGCTCTCACGTCGCACGTTCGGCAGAGGGGTAGACTTTCACACCCACGTTTTATATTATAGGCGGGTGATATTCTAAATCAAATGCTCGTCTTATATTTGATTAGGTAGCAGTGACAATGCACGGGGAAAGCAATCCATCACGTTCTTTCGGCAGCTACTCACATAGATTAAATAAGCGTTTACGGATCAGTGGAGAAAGATAATCACTTTATTGAATCTTTTCCTTTGATGGAATGAGAAAACTTTGTGTTATTTTATAAAGTAGGTAAGGGGAGGTGAAGTATTGTGTAGATATAAAGTTTGCGTATGGTATCCCGATTATTGATTTCACTTGCAAGTGATGCATCTACGATAATAATCAATTATGTTATTGTTACGATATCCAGGCTGACGAATTTTATTTGGAAGATTGACTGACTGTTATACCAATTTATATATTATTTATAAAATAAACAAATAATAAATATGTCCTAGAGTCTGTGGGTTAATAATTTGGTTTATATCCGGTGCGATGGATCTCTATTCATCATAAGAGCTTTGGAATGAGATTTATTTATGAGAGTATGACTAGAAGTTTCTTGATGAAGCGCTGACCCTTTTTGGTTTGAGTAAGTCTCAGATAGCTAAAGAAAGAAGTAAGAAATTATTTGAAGGTTTAAGTAAGTTTGGCTAAAAAAAAAACGTTGGAAATGAGTTCGGTCAAGAAGAGTCTTACCAATTGACTTTCACCGCAAAGTGGTAGCTTAAAAAAACCTATGCGAAATCCACCTGCAAGTTTCCACACTGAAGCCCTATAGCTGACAATTTTACATGGAAAGTTTGCCTTGTAATTCTATTATCCATTACAAGATATGTAAGACATGATACATTTGGGGCTCTTTAGCGAGTAGTAGTTCCAGGCTGGTAATTGGGGAAATTTGGTCAGTGTTTTTGCTCTTGAAATTCTAATTTCTGCTTAAGTCATTGGTATACTAATACTATAAATACACTAGTAAATTCGAAAAGTTTTTAATTTCTCTCTTGAGGGCACAGGTTTCAATCTACAGCCTAAAAACAAATCATGCAAATAGTATAGTCACATGGCAGATAAAATCTTTTCGTTACCGATTCTTCATTTCAGAACACGAGATCGAATTTATATCAAAGGAAGTTGCTTTTTCAAAATAATGTATGACATACTAAAGCTAGACCTCTCTCCACACACTCAGCTATGTGAGTAATAATTCATTGACTCGACATTTGAAACTAAAGCAGCGAATGTGGAACACCACCATCCATAGAGTTTTAATCATTTAAGAGTAAAGGACACGCCTGACGCCATCTTTAAGTACAAGAGAAAGAGGCGCATCGTAAACTCAGGAAGGGCGCAAAGCTCTTTGCTTCTAACAAGTATAACAACACATGTTGGGTTGTATAAAATTGTGAACCCACTTCTTGTTACCTAACGGCGCATTCAAAAATATCGCAGCCATAAAAAAACTAGGGTGACTTAGTATGGTTAGATGTTAGACTATACCCACTTAAAGTAGGTAGGTATACCCAGCAATCTAGCTAGGCTGTGGCAGAAACCCTCTTACTTATATATTATACCTAATTAGTTTTCCAAACTGTGAACTTTGCATACTACACCTTACTTTCTTCTCCCGCGAAACGGCACCCATAATATTTGAGTGCAACTTTCCAACTTCGGTATGCGAGATTCGAACCCAGTTTATACGAACGCAAAGGGAATCACGATTAAAAGCCCAAACGAGATCTTGGCTCATTTTGGATCTGAGATTCGGTAGGCGGATGTTCGAAAGAGGACGGGGCAGTTTCTAATTGGCGAATCAAGAACGACCGGCGCACCGAGTGGGAGAGTGAGTGAGAAAGTAAGTGAAAGAGGGTTTTGGGGATGGAAGGAGCGAAACGACGCCGCCGCCGAAGCCGACGACGACGACGCCGTCGACGACGGGCCACCTCGCGTCTTTCAAGGCGCTCGAAGGAAACGGGCGGCAGATGGTGGAAAGAGCTCTCTCTTGCAGGCTTTGCGGAAACTTGATGGTAGTACTCAGTTTGAGAAAATCTATGAATAATCTCTCTAATTCAAATCACTGGGGTTATGAAAGTGGAAGCGTCTCTTTAGCATTTACGGAGTAGTGAACGCTTACTGCAAACAACTTTCTTTTGGCGGATTTTCCGTTTGATTTTCTTTCATTGAGTTGTAAGTATAGTGCTCGTAATACCAAAGGAAGCACAAGATTCAATTTCTTTAATGATTTCAAACATAAATCGTTTCGAAAATATTATTTGCTTGATTGTAAAATACTACGTTTTAATATTATATTACATGCAGTGCGCCGACTCATTATAATTAATTAGACTGAAGCTGTTCCGATTGTAACACTGAACTAACGAAATTAATTTCCAGCTTCCTTTGCTTTCGGAAAAAGGTCCAAGTTTATGTCCGACAGGGCACACTTCCTTGTCTTATTAGTTACTGTAATACTACGTAGGCCAATCTCTTTCTCAAGATATTACACTCCTTCAGTCACTTAAAGTCTCATTATTGCTGCACGATACTTTCCCAGCGAAAATATCCGACATCAAAGTAGAATATTTCTTACATTAGCTGTAATTATTATGTAAAACCTTAGCTAGGCAGTAGCATGAATACACAAGCAGCCCTCTGAATGAACCGGTTCCAAATAGATATGCAGCAACAGAAGATGTGTATGTGGAGACAGGAGAGCGCTGCGAACGCGGAAGCAAACACGTCACGAATAGACGTACAGAAGTCAGAACAGATAGACAATCAAACGGATAAAATTAGGTCTAGAATCATAGTATATCCAATTGTCATGTAAATTTCGTTGATATGTCGTCAATGCGATAGCAACCACTTTGTAATCGTATTGGTTAGCATTTGGCGGTGTCTGTTTAACGCAGATTGAATCAACCAACCGCTAGACAGCGCTGATGCTCGTTTCACGTGACTTTCTTCGCCCTGACTCGCGATGTTAACACATGTCACGTATACGTATCATGGCTGCTCACTTGCTCGCCTGGTACCAGCTGTCTGTTGATCTTGCTGTCTCTCTCTCGTTCTATCTCGTGCATATTATTATTACTAATTTATGGAAGCTATATACCCTGGGTTTCGGTAGCAAAGGAAAGCCTAGGAAATTGCTTCCCGCGCGTACACCACGAGAAACTAACTGTATTTCAGCGAACAAATAGGGCACAATTTTGCTAATACTGTATCATTGTATGCATTATAATAATTCTGATATGCTGATTTTGTCGTTGTTCGGAATAACTAATTCAAAGTTTTGGAAGACTTTTGTTGAAGAGCAAAGAGAAGAATGCAAATCCGTAAGATGTGATCTAATTTGTCAGCATTTTGATATTTCTATTTTCATGTCTGCCTTCTTAATGGAATCAAAGTCAAGACCGTGGTGCTTTCAGTAAGACTTTGAAACTTATACATATCAGAATGTCTTGTTTTCCAGAATCTGAACTGTAATTTAGATCTCATAAGATATTGCTTTCAAAAGACATGCATGAAAATTATTATCTGCATTGCAAGACGTATCGCAATTGCAGGACAAATTATTCCATATCTTATGCACAGTTGTACATTAGTGCACCCGCAAAATTATTAATATTCCAGGCTACACTCGGGGTGCGGTAAAGGATCCTGAATAAACAAGATAAATAAAAACTCCCCCATTCCACGCCCCCAACTCCTCTCTTTTATCTCTCACTCACCCTCCACACTCCTTTGCTTTCTCTTGCTATTCTAAAACACCACGATTTGTTTTAATATCTCGCTTTTCGAAAATATTGTTATTGTTCGTAATTATGAAATAAAGTAAATTACGTTTAAGTTACTGACAAAGCAAATTAGCTTGCGTATAATAAATATACAGCGTAACCACACACACACACACACACCCTCATTGCGAGCCGGCACAATGGTCGTCGAGGGAAGGGTTTTTCGCAGCCACACTACCCCAAGCGCTCATGCAAACTAGAGAAAGAGAGCAACCCCACACCCCGACGTTAAACCACAAAAAAAACTCAAATTAACAAGCATCTTTCTCCTCACCTAAGAGCACACGCCACAGCCAAAGCCAGCGCCAACGCCGACGGCTCTAGATCGCATTAAGATCACTTATTTTTCATTAGAACCAATTAGCCGATCAATGCGCTAAGACCACAGCCATGGCCGGGAAGGGGGGGGGGGCACCCAGCGCGATTGGGGCAGGGGGGGGGGGGGTGTAACGATGATAAATGCCGGCGGCTATTAATCAAGCAATTAAACACGAGACTAATTGTCCAAGCATTGTCAGAATCAATACGGCACGGATCGTGCGTTGGCCGGCGCTGTCGTTGGCGCTGCGTTTGCAGCTGGGCAAACGCTGGGCAAACGCTGTGTGCTGCAGCGCGTCTGCAATCGTTGAATATGCAAACCGGAAGACATATGCAGTCGTCACGGATGGCCGGACAAAGGTCCTGGCGCGGCTGGCCCAATGATAATAGTCCAATTGAATGCACTGCCGGAGCTGCAATTGCAGTTGACAATGCGTGATATGTGCCATGGACATCGCGTGGGGGAGGGTGTGGGGTTTAGTCGGGGTCTGTGCGTCTTTCCTGCTTGTCAATTCGATGTGATTGTGGTTAGCTACATCGCCTAGCCGGGCTGGGATTAATGCTCTAGGTACTCGGTAGTCGGGTGTTTGTCAGTCACTTTATAGCTGGGTTAGTTCAGCAGTGGAATGTTAAGAACGTTACGATCCGATCTTAATTTATCTTAGTACTTCGAAATATCTTTCCTGTAATACTTTTTCTGACAATGATGTGGACTTTTGCCTTACATTAGTACTAGTTTTGAATATGGCTGACTCTAACTGGGGCTTAAATGCTAAGAGAAATAACTGTTTTCCCAATGTCTCGTACCACATACTTCTTACTTCTTCAAGAACAGCTTTCAAATGTATTTTGCGAAACGTTAAGAAAACCGTCAGTTATTTATCTTAGCAATCTAATCACAGTTTAAATTTTTTGCAAGGCTACTCACCATAATTTGCTTTTTTTATAATTTCAGTTTACTTACTAAAGCGTTTGAAGGGTGTTTATGCACTCAGTACTATCCCCATGCATGGATTGATCGTTTTTTGATGTCAATTGACATGACACGTTGCCCACACGTTACATTGTTTCATAATTTCAAATCTATAATCTCGGTGTTCCTTCTCCACAGGGACATTCACAGTTACATGCTAATCTGTTCCAGCGAATCATACACCGATGTATGCAGCTGATGTCATGTTTCGGCGGTGGTTCGTGGGACAATGATGTACAAATGGTGATACATTGTTAAATGTGCCCCACGCTAGTCATGGTATGGGATGGTGTTGGAAACGGACAAAGCTAGCCTGTATCCCTTTTTTCTCGCAGACTAACAAGAAAAAAATACATGGTGAATATTTACTCTTCTTTACTCCGTTTGCAATATGTGATGTGAGTCGAGCCAAAGTTAGTACGCCCAATCGATCTCGAATGAATCATTGATCGTATGAAATTGCTTCAATTTAGTTAATAATGTGGGTCGCACATCATTCGCCAATAAAACCAGGCTGCCGATATAGATTGAAAATAGCCGTAGTGAAGTAGAGAGAAAAATAGCAAAAATATATCAAGTTTGTCAGTGGCGTATACATAACCTAGAAATTAAAAAGCTATGGCACACTAAAGCTCGCGGTGGAGGATTATGTACGGCGCAAAACGAAAGCAATTTGTCATCGTTATCCACGAGTTTATTGTTTGCAGGATTCAGTTTACTTTTGTTCCTTAAAGATAGTGCAAGCAATTGGCAAGAAAAAGCGGCTGGCAAACGAGTACTCGATCCAGCTGACTCTACGATGGTGCTCGGCGCTAGATTCACACGACTCAACTTTCCGCTCTACCAATGCAACTCAATTTTCTTTAACAAATACTTGAACAAGTATTGTTAAATACAAGACTTTGTTGTGAGTTGAGCTCGAACGATTTTGTACATGGCTAGTACATGTTCGAATTCCTGAAAATGTTTAATGGGAACAACAATTAGATAGCAAACGATTGTTTATTTGTCATGAAAGTTACAATTTTCGAACTGAAGGCAGAACTTTTGATTATTTGAAGACAATACTTCAGAGCATTATACAAGCAAAACAATTTCACACTACTTTTGTGAGTGACTATGTTCTTATGATCTTTGCTAACTTTCTCTTTGCAGATATCAGTCGTTATCAGTATCCAGGTTGCAATAACTCACGCCTTTGTTGCTATAACTGTTACACGTGGGGATAAAAAGGAGGGAGAGGCCATTACAAGAAAAATGTTCACTATTTTAATCTAATCATTCATTTTCAACACCATTTCAATATAAAATGATAGTATTGAGTGGCGAAAAATGAAATATATTGCAGAAAAATGCACGAACAAGAAATGTGCAGGTGTGATCAAGAAAAATGTCCCTTTCTCAGACCATATACTTGATATTGGTCAATTTTCTCAGAGAGGTCAGTAAAACTACACGAAACCTGCTGCATACACATTTCAAAGCAATAAATTGGAGTTCCATATTGAGTCGCTTTGATTGAACGATAAATTGATCCGTGTAAATCTATCGTAATACTCTTTCCCTAGACGAACGTCATAATCACATTATTCTTTTATTCGTATTCGATCAATTGACACAGTTTCAGACATTTGATAAAGCAAAGAGCTATGGTTGTGTGTCAAGTGGCGACCAGTGGTGCGGTGAATAGTGGCGTGGCGGGTGCTACAAAGAGACCTAGGTATACGTTGGCCAGTGGCGTTGCCCAGCCGATACTCAGCTGAGCAGAGCAAACAGATTAGCTTTACAAGTTACTTAAAAAGTCTTTGCTCAGCATATTATAGATCAACGAAAAAGTTACTGCAGTTGGTCTCGTACATCATCAATGCAATTATGTAAGCATAAAAATGTAACGTTATCTTAAATAATTCCATTCCACATGCAACTGAAAGAATACAACTGACATTAAAAAGCAGATGCGATCAGTTAGCTGAACTGTAACCCTATAACAATCGGACAGAGAACTACTTGAATATTTCCAACAACCATCCAAGTCGTTAAGTCCATACCTTTTTAAAATTCACATACCTTAACCATCATCAAAATGTTATCCGCATTTCCGCGAAATGTTCGAAAGTCACGCGAGCTTTTTATAATCACCTCACGCCACTGCAATGTTTGCATGGCCACCAGACGATAGAGGGTAACGCCGTAGAGACACTCGAAGCTCGCGGCTGACAGAAGCGATCGCAATTCCACCCGGCGACATTGAAATAGTATTAATTCATTTGGTCTAGCGCCGATGGTTTGCTTTTGCTGTCAGCGGTCGTTCATAGCAGTGTTTGCTCGGCGGCAGTGCTACGCTCGACCGCGTTCCGTTCGTAGCCGTTGCTCCAGTTCACAGGACATGATAGCGTCGGTTTCACAATCGACGCCGACGCCCGGGATTACACGCGTGGACGCTTTGTGCGGGATGGGAAACATGCCCCGCGGCGGCGTCGGTGGCGTCGGCATAACGCTAAGCCGACGGAAAATGGGGAAATTATAGTAGGATCTAATTCCGAAAAAGAACATCTGATTATGAACGTGCGGTAGGGTCGGGAAATAGCAGCCTGCGGGTTTATGCGTTTTAGTTTTCAATGGAGATGAGATTACATCTGCTTGATAGATGACATTGGAAAGATATCTGAAAGTTAGGAAAGTGTTGGGGTGTTCAGCGTAGCTATCATTTCGGGAAATGAGTTTTTTTTTTGTATGAAAACAGAATATGCTGAAGTTTGATAAAAAAAGGATGGGTTGTATGTAGTGTCCACATCGTCATTTGGCAGTTTTCTTAAATAGAGCGGAAGAAGTTGAGACGCTAGCTTTTTTTCTTTTACACTTGTGGCATCGAGTAAAAGCCAGATGCGGATATTTTTCTTTACTGCTTCTCATTCTTCTTCTCAATGATATAACTCAGTAACCTTCCGATGTTTTATAGATATTCCAATAGTTTTATGAATTAACAGATACATTTCCGTGTGCTCTCAGCCATGAGACAAAGAAATTAATAACAAATTTTAAAATAAAACAAATGTTAATATAGTTTAGTAACTTGCAATGCATACAGCTCAATTTAACAACTTTTTCTTCTCAACCATACTATGTATAATACTTAATATATATAGCTATGACTTACAACACACCTTCTACACCAATATCACTCTCCTTGGAAAAACAACCCTTCATAATATAATTACAACATGCCAGTGAATTTTTACGACTCTCACGTTACTGGTTCCGTAGCGCATATACTTAATTTACTATGTTATTCAAATCAAGCTTCCCCTTGTGTATACAGACCAATAAAATTGTCTAACATTTCCTCAGTGCGATTAACCTAGTCAAGTGGATTGCGGATAGGGCGAGTGTAGTTACTTACTATATCTATATCCCCATTTAGCAGTATAAAGTGTACCTATTTATAAGTAAGACTGCTTGCCTTGAATCATGCACGCGTGTTGCCGAGGGAGGTTAGGTACAAAGCGTGTGATATACGGCAAGCGCGAGACTTTTTAATCGTTCTGAGTTATGGTAGTGGGTAGAGATTGGCAGGGTTGGGATTTTGGGCTGGAGTGTGGGATGTTGGAAGAGTTAAGAACTTAGGCACTGGAGCATGAAAGTGTGGCAGAGGTTTGTAGGTGCATTAAAAAAAAGTGAGAGGTTGGAAGAGTTGAGAATTTAGGAGTGAAGTCT
>LVVV01432135.1:0-13401 GCA_001676325.1 Amphinemura sulcicollis
GCCAAAGTGAGAGGGTCTTATGTACCCTTATCCATTGTACCAGTCTAGATACCCGTTAACCTAATTACGCGCCGACGAACTTGAGATTCGATCTCTGTCGGGCCGGTGGCGGGGTATAATGAGTCTCGGGGCAGCGGGCGGGGGGTGGGGGTAGCGATTAAGAGTTGTCTAGGCGGTAATTACTTCAGTTTCTTGTCCTCTTGGGGGATGTCGTTTGAATTTCTTATCGCTTTAATGCAATTATTTATAAAGGTGTCCAGGGACAATGATATCATTCCGAGTTTTCTTAAATAATAAGCACTTACCAGCTTTGATATACTTTCGTGAAAACTAATGCCAAATGCCAATGTGATGGTTTTCTGTTTGCCCCCAAGTAGGTATATAAGCGAGCGGGAAAAATCTTGATTTTCCTCTGTAATCCAAACGCATTGTGTGTTCGTTTGCCAATATTCGCATTGGTAAAACCAAGAAAATTGTGGATGTGAAGTAATGTGGAGTTGGACCAAGAGAAGTGATGGAGGAATTGATACTTTTGGAGGTGTGAATTGCCTCTCAACTCGATTCGGTTCGACTGAATTCACACGCAATTTTTTTTCCAGAGACTAATAAAAGCAAAAGATTTCCAATTAATTTTCAAATCAATTTGACATATCAACTCCTGAGTTAAATTCCATCACTCACGTTACTAGAACGCGTCATCGTAAGAATAATTTTACATGAAGTGCAAATTCCACGTGGCGGCATTTCATTGGAAGTCTGCTGCAAAGGAACGCGACGTGTAAAATGTTATGATGCCAATCTGCTCGCGAATACGCTGCTATACAACTGTCATACATGACATAGATCTCACGCGACTGCCGAGAAAATACTCGGTATGTGCGGTAAAAGTGCACGTGAATGCTCTGTCGAAGAATTAAATCGCGATTCGTTGCCCCACTGCAATATCCAAGCGCTATACAACTTCGTGAATTGGTGGTGGGTGGAGGGGGATAAGTACGGTTTAAAAACGACGATACGAATTGCTTGCAAACCGTTCGGTAATATTTGACATAGTTCCTGCCGTCAGTCGTGTGGGTATAACCAGTTTGCGACTCGGGTTCGGGGCGGTTTCCACCGCACCCGGCGAACTGAATTGGGGTCGAGTGACGCCCGAAGTCGAATGAGGTCAAGTTTGAGAGCGAAGGCAGGAGAGGATGTCACAGGATGTCCACAAGGGGCCTTCTTTTTGAAATTATAATTCTTATTTTTATACAAACCTAATCTGTTCTAAAATGCACGCAGGTGGTAGGTATACGAGACATAATATGTATACGAATTTAGTCCCCAGGAGCCAATTCGAAGCCAGGTCCTCCTACATTCACGATTTCTCTGAACTGTACATTAGCAGCATAGGAGGAATAAAAACAAATCATGTTCAGAAAAAAGCGTTCAGCTGTAATTTTCCGAGTCGAACTGCTTGCCAATCAAGTCTTTGAAGGAATAATCCCAAGGAATAGAATAGTCATTCACCTGTTTTCGGGGACCAGGACGGTGGGGAAAATTTAGGATTGAAAAAAATCTTTAAACATTCGAAATGTCATAACGCCAGAACTCGATGAAGTCGGAAACCTCCGATCCCAAGGCAAATCACTCCACTTGTGAAGTACAAGCTTGCTGGCCTGGCGCCCAACCGTCATGTGGGTGCAAACTGACTCTAACGTGCTCCTCGAGGCATGAAGGTGCAACCTCAGAAAACGCTGTGGACCGCAGCGTCGCCGGCCACGAAAGCTGAGACTTGAGTATGACGCGTGACTCGAGGAGGTGCCGGTGTCTTGGCGTTTACCGACGCATGCTCTGACCACGTGTCGTGCGACATTTGATATTCGGGCGTCGTTGAGAACAATGAGGTGGTTGTTTATAAAGGAAAAGGCCAGACAAGACACGTCTTGCTCTTGCATTGCAACTTGCTCCAATTTCTAGGCCAGTTAAAAATAGAAGCATTGGGAAATAAAATAAAAATACCTACCTAGCACAACTTCTTCCTAAAACCATTATGTATAAACCTAATTGTTGTGAAAACCTAAATGAGCACCATTAAAGTTTATAAGTATACATATATGTGCTTGCAATTATTTAATATTTTCCCTATCACAGCATTGACGACATCCTCTATACAGGTATATTACCTGTGAATTTATTTGCAACAAATCCTTGTTTGCAACTTTTGAAAAGAATTTCTCTGAATGTTCAAATGAGGTATCCGGAGCTTACACGTTGTAGAAGAGAGGCATTACACCTGTCTCCCTTCCGTTCCGACGCGTAAATAGAATAGTCGGGATGTTCTGAACCTCCTGCGATATTCTATGGTGGTATAATCTAACATCTCGGCTTGTTTTGCATGAATAAATGATACAGCTGTAAACGTGGTAAAAGCGACGATGTAAACAAAATGTGTGAGTTTAAAAGGCAAGCAGGTTGCCTTGATGGCAGGAAGATGCGATCAAGTTTTAGTGCATTAGTTGACGCCTCGGCGGTGTCGACAGTTTCGATCCACGGGCATAGAGGAATTCGCGATTTAATTTATATTATGTTGTCAGTTTCTTACGACTTCAAGGGATGTATTCCAGACAACCTGCTTTTAAGTTAACGACGCTCAAATCGACTCAAACAGGGAGCTATTACGTTTCATGTAAAATGATTATTAGACAACAAATAAATTAGCTTAGGTCGGAACATTGTATGTGGATTTAAAATGAGCGTTTTGATCATGCCTGTACTACGTATCTTGAACGCTCACTGAGATTCCAGAGTCTGGTATCTGGAATATGTAACACAGCTACTGCTGAACTGTTGTAGTGATTGGCACTGTCATAAAAACCACTATCAGGGACTAATATCGACTCTGTTTTGTTAAATATATATATAAAACACTACTCAGCGGATTCCAGATTTTCCAGAAAACCAAATGTGTTACAACAATTCGGTAGAATTTTTAACAATAATATGCGCCAATTATTTCTCCAGGCCCCAAGGATGTGACCCACATATTCAGCGCGTACAGTTTGAAGAGCAATAGAAAAGGTAGGAAAATTGACGAATCAAAATCAACCAATTCACGGTATGCTTCGGTTGACACGCGCCAAGCTCACGAAGACAAAAACCGAGTTAGAAAACGGACTTCACATAAATCTATTCGTGGACCCTTAGAAAGCATATATTTCTAAAGACTTAAGGAGGTAATTCGAGCAAAAGTTCGAGTAACATTTCTGGAAAAGCAAAATAAGAAGATAGGTATACATCTTCATATTAATAAAAGTGTACTCATATCTTCATTAATTAATTCCCTAACTAATTGCGACTCTCTCCGCTCGTTTCCGTGCAAAATAACGAATTACGATTTTAAAACATCGAGTACATGACAAGATCAGATGCATGCCAGAGTGAGAGAAAGAGTGAGAGGAAAGGATCTCGCAGCAAGCGAAAGAGAGAGTGCACGATAATGAGCCAAACAAAGGCGCGACAGAGATGCAGAGTGTCATTAGTAGAGTACATTATCTTACATCAATGAACAATGAAGAACATGGATGGCTTCATTTTTTTTTGTACTCATTTTTACAAGTGGTTCGCATGGGGCCTGGGGAGAGGAAGGAATGAAGGGGGGCGGGAGTTGAAGGGCGGACCATGTGAAAATGCTGTGTGCATTCACCGGGATTCGAGCTGACTCGACTAGGGTTGAGTGGAGGGGAGGGGTGGGGTGGTGAAAAGAGACGCAAATGATTCGAGTTTAGAGGGTTGCTCAGCAGCGTGGAAACTTGAAAACGCGGTATACCATGGTGGTGTGGTGGTTGGCCTTCACCTATATTCCCAGAGGCTGTGAAACTATGTGTTCCACACTTCACTTGAAAAAAATCGATTGCAGTTAGAACGTACTATGTGAGATGCCTTGTTGATATGATCTGGGTATATTCACCACAATTTTATCATTGCGGAATTATTTGAATTGTCTACATTCCATGTTTTCAATTGATTTTAAATATTTTGGAGCTGTAATTTGTGTTTATAATAATAGCATTTCCTTTAGTTGCCAGCCTTTGCAATTCAAAAAAGATATCGCAGAATCAAATACGCGTCATTCCAGCGCAAAGTGTGTGTTTTGAGAACTTACTGGCAGCGCTAGTTTGCAACATGAGAATTGACAAATGCGACTTTCCTATGTGCCCTTCGAGCGAAAAGTTTTTGCTTTCAAAACTTTCTAATGTTGCTTCTCCCAGTAGCAAGCCCACCGCACGCCACTGAATATCGTTCTTTTTCAGAATTCTCCAGGATTATCAGTCTTCGTAATTTAAAAGAGATTTCGCAAAAATTGGGTGGTTGTAACTACTCATACTTAGAAACTTTAACTCAATAATATAACGCAAACATAATGTCGGTATGCAGTCTTTGAGAAATTGGGACTCGAGTGGTTTAATTTGCTGGAATGTCTGTGAAAACTCTAATCCCATTAGCAATATCTGTTCGCAAGTAATTCAAGCAAAATATGTTAGTTTTAAAGTTTCATTTTAATAATTATGAGCCAACCTTTTTTTTTTTGGTTTCGAGGATAGTGCAACGAGTTGTATAGATACTCTTTACATTATTTGGTACTTCAAACGCAACATTGAGTCATAATAATAATAAGATAGTGCTGTGGCAAGCTTTTCCCCCCTGTTTTAATAGGTACCTGCACATGTGGTACTTGCGCCGTTAGCGTCAAAGACTCTGCAGTGATCAAAGTTGTCAAACTATCAACTCCTCTAACTGTGACTTATTTGAAACATACGGCTGGAACGGCGTTCTACGAAACGCAATCGGCGTATTGCGTCGTCCAATCAACGGGTTGGCTGCACCTGATAGGTCACTTTCCGCGCGAACGGTCTCGTCTTCGAACACCGGCGTGGGCAACACACAATCCAATAGCATCTGTCCACGACAGACATACCGACACAGACAAGAACGAGATGCGGAGATTGTCAACTGTCCGAGAGGCAATGCTGACTGACGCAAGTGCGTCGCAGAAATCATTTTCAGAAAATAATATATCTGCCTTCTTTATTGATAAAATTATTAATAAAATGCCAAATGGTGGTATAGGAATGATGAATAGGATGGTAAAAACACATTGCTTTTTTTCTGCATGAGTAGGACTATTTGCTTTGAAAATATATTCAGCGTATTAGGCATTGCTACTATACATGTCTGGAATCCGATAACCTTTACAATTTTCTTATAAATTAGTTCTGTAGATGGCAAGAAATGAAGATTTGTTGAGTTGTTCATTCGGGCTAGATGGCAGAATGAAGAGACAATCGTGTGATATAACCACTTACATCCTGTTCGAGGTCTCTGTCAATATGCTTATCATGGTGTGATATTGTTGTCATGTTTTTACCATGTTTCAATATTGTTTCAAATGTGAACACTCTACTAGGGCGGCAATGAAATTTGCTTTGGGGTTGGAATCTATCTTTTCCTAAAAAACACAAAACACATGCACATAATAGAAAAGAATGGAGGTCAAACCTGCAGATTAAGAGATTAATTTTTACTATGTTTCACATTGAAAATATTGTAGTTCAATCAGCAACCAAATACCATCCCTTTGAATACAAATTCCCTACAATAATTCTTCTAGGCCAGCGAAAATGTTTAAAAATCTACACAAAGCAGCGAGGATACTCTGTGTGGATTACAGCAAGCGTTAAGCAATTTAACAAATTCTCATCGGATGGCGCATGGCGCAAGGAGATTTCCACGCTCCCCTTTGTTGTTCGCGTTAAACGTTGAGTGGCTAAAGCTGGCGTAGTTCAAACATTAAACACGATTAGCCGGCGTCGCGACGCTCAACCAGGTTGTCGTTGATAGCACGCTGGATGCAACGGCTAACTAGTTCCACTGGGATTACAAAGTCTTCGTAAGTTCAGTTTGACACACTTCAGTTCTATTGCGGAACTACCGTGGACATTTAACTCATTAGGTTTCCTCAGCATGATACACTATTTGATTACAAATGTTATTACTTTGTGATAAAACGACATCCAAACGTTTGTAGAATTCACCGGCAGAAACTTAATTGCTTTGATCAATGACCTTGGCAGTATCCTTGGCCTTGGCATCCGATTGGTCATTTGCAGATAGCACGTTCATCGATCCTAGCAAAGCGTGGTGAAATACACCTTGGGGAGACAATAGAGATGCTAGTTTGAAATCAAAGCCATCGAGTCGTTCCATCCACCACCACAGAAACAACGTTGTGTTTCGATGCGAACTGATTTGATTGTTAACGATTCGTCTGGCGACCATAATACATAGTGTGATCGACGCATTAATTAGCATTAATTGCGTTAATCACGACCGGATTGGCGAAGCGATCGCGTCGGTGGTGACAAGCGATCGATGCGAGCGTAGCGGTGCATGAAGAGACGTCGTCCAAAGCTTATACCACGGCACATACAGCAGTTGGCCTTTTATATAAGTTCGAATTGACGTTGATAATGCGATAGGGAGTAGGTGGTTGGGGGTCTTTGGAGAGGGGGTTTTAATATCGTAGAGATTTGCGTGACGTGCCGCCATTCTGTTTGAGATGACACGCGATAGAAAGATAGTTTTTTCCAATTTTGTCGCGAGCTTCTGGAGGTATACTTACTTAGTATATTATTTTAGACCGATTTTGACTGCATTAAGAAACGCTTTTGAAATCTTCAGCACCTTCATTTGGAATCGGGATCTGCTGCTCTAACTTCAATTGATGTTCCCAAGCATAGTCGAATGCTCTGGTAACAGAGTGCAATGTGTTTGGCTGCCTAATTATGAGCTTATCAGTTACGGTAAGTTTCAATCTTTAAGTTGCTCTGAAAGTAATGCAAATGGCAACCTCATTTCTTTGGCATACGGAATGTTTGGTACAGAATGCTTTTTTTCTTCTAATTTTACTTGTCCTTTTAAAACGAATCTCATTAAAAAAATAAATTTAAATGCTGAACAAAGACTTGCCACTCAATTTATGCAATAACGAGCTTTTAATAGTTTAAATGTCTAAATTATTTAGATTATAAATGAGCTTTTAGATCTAAGGGTTTGGTTATTATTTTTTTATTGATCAAATGAAAGATCGAAAGAAAAGCTTCAAAGACATGTAGTAAAAACGATATGTAAGAAAATGATGATAAAGATAAATAATCGAGGAGAAATAATAAATGCCGAGAAACTGGGACAGAGCGCAAAACTCCTCTGGCCCCTCCCCCTCAAAACCAACCCACAAGAATAAAGAATAGCGGTTTCAAGGAATCTTTTATAAAATAAAAATAAGCCGATTCAATTTCTTTCGTCTGATTTTCTTCGACATTTACAGATTGAAATCTTTATATGTTCTTCCGAATCTCATTTCAATAAAAATAAAGAAAATCTGATGCCAAAAGAAAACATTGTTGTGCTTTGAGGTTAAGAGCCGTGGGTTTTGGTCCTAAAAGGGACCTTGGTCGACGTTTCGTCGGCGGTATCGCTGGCATCTTCAACCGTCGAAAGGTAACGTCGACCAAGGTCCTTTTTCAGAACCAAAAGTCACTCATATCAGAGCAATGCTGTTCTATAAGTATACTTATAAAAAAATACATTGTCACCTCTGACTCTGAGTTCGACTTATAAAAAATACGATAGCCTTCAAGCCAATGGCACGAAATCCCCGAAGATTTTAGCTTACAATCTGAGTCGGTTTTAGTGATTTGTGTAAAACTAAAACATCGTTTTGAAAATTAAAGAGTAGTGCAGGAGGAAAAATTCTACGACAAACCCAGCAAATGCAAACAGTCGGCCATCGTTACAGCCAATTGTTATTTTGTTTTCGTATGGTCCAAAAGACCAAATTCAAACTCGAACTATCATGCATTTCGAAAACAAGCACGTATTGAAAACCAAAGTAGCAAGAAAGCGGAAGGTAAAGCGAAAGATAGTGATAGTGAACTATCTTGATACTACATTTCTCAAGAGTTACGATTTGTTCTAAGACAAGCATAAAAATAACGTAAATATTTATCCCCAAGATCTTGTCCGGTGTTTATCTACAAGCCAATTGCGCTACGCAAGTGCAGGATAATGTATACCATCAAACAGAGGACAAAGAAAAGAAAATTACAGAGGTGGCGTGCAGTCTTTGGAAGCGTGGGAAGCACTGCTCCCTGAGCAAACTAGCGCCGCAGGGCGCCTTGGCACCGAAGGTGCATATTAGCACCATAGCATCTTACTTTGCATCTGTTGAGTGCAAATATTGTTACGATTTCATTGATATTGGGAACGCTTTGAACGAATTTCCAAGATGTTTTTAATGTGCTCAAATATGCGCTCATCAGGCGCAAGGTTCGTAGGTTACTAGCGGCGCTAGTTTGCACCATGAGTATTTACTAAATAACTTGAAAAGCAATGTTGTGCGGTTTCAAAACATACCTAAGGCACTGGAAACAGAAGGCGTGATTGTCAAGCTAGTATGGTACATGAGATGTTTCTGTTTTCAGGTTGGCGATGCCGCAAGCAACGTCTATGGCGTCAAGGTCACGGCGAAGGTCGTTCGTCGCGTTGTCCGCTAGAATAAACGTCGTTTTGCCCCGCGATGCAAGCCACCACAGAGACTTCGATGCCGATGCTGCAAAGAGAACCCGTTGATGTTGGATGCATCAACAAGTTCGCCAACTTTTCCAACTTCTCCACTTCCGGTGAGTGTTGAATTAGTGTCTAGTTCTCTTTTGAGAACTAGGTGGAAAAGTAAGTTCTGAAAAGGATGAAATTCCTTTCGGATTTCAAGAGACCATAAAATATAAACGCTCTAAAGCATACTTGTAAATTAATCATATGTTCTTTCTTTCTCATGCCAGTATTATAATCTCGAAACAACTTTTACTTTCGTTAGGGACAAGGGATCACCATGGCAACAGCCAATCAGATGCGTTGATTGAATTTTTTTTTAGAGGAGATCATAGCTTTGAAAAATATCAATGGGATAAATAATTTGCAATTTAAAAATACCCTGTCTCATACCAGTATCTGTAAAAATGATTGCTAAGACAATCGAGACGTAAAATCTGCAATCCACCAAAAGTTCGGACAACCTAGGAAGGAAAGGGTTCAATTACAAGTCATGTCGTCCGCTAAATGCTCATTTTACAACTCACCTAAAAATGCGTTCGTAAAGCCCAGCAGACATTAAAACACGCCTTTCTTTCTCTCTTTCTTATTTTTTCTATACCTAAAGGCATGTTTTATGCCAAATTTGACAAAACATGACATCCATTCAATTTTCTGTTCGCAGCTTTTTGATCTTAATTTTCTTGTAAGCTTCAATTTGTATGTCAATTTAACCTCCCTGAAATTAGAGGTGTGAGGCAAAATATGAACCAGCCACAAATGAAACTTTGTAGCAACTACTGTGCGGATTAGTTATCCAAGCTATTTTGGGTTGGGCTGAGGGGGAGAGATGACGCTTTCACCGATCGCCCCAATGCAAAGTTTTGGAATCTGCTCGCAAATTGCCATACAATAGTTGTGTCCATTTGGCTTTCGTAACTTAATCAAGATTTCACCTAACAGGTATGTGCATTGCCATTCAATAGGTGTGTCCATTTGGCTTTCGTAACTTAATCAAGATTTCACCTAACAGGTATGTGCATTGTTGCTAGTTGTCCGCGCAATAACCGCATAAATTCCTGACCAAACAGTGTTTAAATGTCAGACATTCCGACTCGCTACTACCAGACACAAGGTCGCAAAACGATTTTTTTCCCGAAAGTCTTTATACTATCAGGTACCTAGTACGAGGGTGATCGAGGCCAGTGGGTTCAGACCAGTTCAGACAGGTTCAGACAGGTCATGGTGTACAATAAACTTATTTCATCTGTTTAGGTACGTAAATTGATTCATGAATGCTTTCTTCGCACAGCCAAACAATGGTTTACACCAATAAGGGTGTAATTTTTGGCTAAGTACCGCACAGATCGTTTTGAAAACGTGGTTGAATCTGATGCCACCAGAAATGAGTCGATTGGCAAAGTTTCAGCTCGATCCGATAAAAGAAAGTGGGTCAATCAGTCCTCCAAAGGTCGGCGCGACGAAAAATACCTTTAACCCATTTGAGCTAAGTCACACCTTATTGCCCATGCATTACGTTCAGCTCATACGCAGCTGGAGTCCCGACGAGCTGGCCACATATTTAAAGAAGCATCTGGCTATCAGTGATACGATCGAGTGTCAGGTTGAACCCGCTGTTGGCAAGGGGCTGAAAACGTCTCTCAGAAATGGGTAACTGCATGCGGGGAAAAGTAATTACCCGACTGCGTTCACGTCTTGCTTTAGAGGGTAATCAGAAAACACACATTTTAATTGGCAGGCACGTGACTTTCTAGCCGGGATTTATGTCACGCGTTATTGCCACGTGCTAGGAACGGGGTCGTGCGAGAAACTATTTCCATCTAGACAGAAACTGGCATGTCTCGAATATCAGGTATCTAGGCGTGACAAGGGCTTTAGTATATGTTATTAAAATTAAAAGGTTCTCAGAAAATGACAGAATCCTAATGGAGTTTGTCGGCTATGAGACGTTATCTAACAGATTAATTTTAGTTGATGGTTACACTTACAACCTTCGACACTGTGCCCAAGAATTTACTGTCCAAAAGCTTGGAAGATCATAATAATAATAATAGTTTATTGTCTTAAAGGAACGTTTACATGTTGTATAGAGAGTCAGTGTTATATTCCATCATAATTGTTCACAGAACTCACAGAAAAACACAGAATAAAACAGAGTTCACAAAAGGAAAACATTTATCTTGTTTCAAATTTAGTTTTTGGAAAGATAGAATAAACAAATAGCTACATGGCTATGGTATTAAAAGGAGAATTTAAGGATGAGACTCTGTCTATTTTGTGGCTAGAATCTACCCAGTAGCAAAGGGAAAGTATACACTTTTGAGAAAAGGTCACCAGTAAGTCCACCAAGATCTAAAGAAAGGCACGTACTTGTAACTTGTGTCACTACTTACCAGCCATGATTAGTTTTTTTTTTTTTTAGCAAAATGAAATGTATTTATTGTATTGTGAGTTGAATTCCAGCCAAATCTTTGTGGTGGCGCCCGGCGTAAAACGGATTTCTTTGTTGATTGCCATTCTAGTAAAGAATTGGTTTACGCTATGTAAAGAATGTTGAATTCTTGGATATGGAAATTGAAGTACTTTGTTTCTTGCGACTCGGGCTCACTGAGGAAAAAATCTTAAGACATTCGCTCATCTACGAAGATAATTGATACTTTTCTTGGAAATAATTGAGAGATGACCTGAATAAATGTGCTCATAGGCACATTGGAGCTGGAGTTGTACTGACGGGTTTTTCTGCCTGAACCAATGGCTGAACTCTCCAATCAGATGCATATACCTCTCTATGGCTGTCGAAATTTCTTGCAATGCTTGTTGAATAATTTCTAATGCAAAAGCAGAGTATCTTGATATTCTGTTACGTCTACACAGTCATAAAATATCATAAAACTGCGATATTGTTTGACTTTAATCTATACATTATATAGTATAGAAAACAATAACATGTGTATTAAAATGGTGTATAGAACACCTAACGACAAGAAAAGTCGTCCAGAGAAGTATTTTTGATGAGCGTAGCGAAATCTTCAATTTCACTTGAATACTCGAATGTGCTGTCTCTCCCGCACCGCTGTGCAATATTGTAAAAATCGATTTGTACGAAATTTTTCGATTTTTACAAAATTTAAAATGTCGACAACATTCAAAATTTTCAACCGAACTTGCTCAAAATTTGCACACATGTTCATCCTGTTAAGATATACCGCATAATTTCAGGTTCCTAGGCTTAACCGTTCATTTTTTATTAGCGATTTTATTAGTGATTTTAATTGATTTTCAGTCGATTTGTGCCTTTTTCAACTAGTGACCTCAAATTTTCAGCACGTTCTTCTTTTGTAATGGCCAGTTACACTTTTTGCCCACAACAACTATCGCTACGCTTATCTTCAACGCGAATATGCGATTGTAGCGTTTGCTAGTTGTATATACCTACACTACTTCATTGCAGTAACGTGTGTTTATGAACGCCAGAAGATAATTTTCAGTGAAATTCATTTAGTAACTGATTTTCGATGTTCAAGAAAACGATGGAACAAAATGAATGATTAAACAAATTATTTTGAGGCGGGTGAGGAAAGGGGGAGGGAGGAGACTATATAAATTGGGGCAAACTATTGTTCAAAACTGTTGCGATAATTCTAAAGTTTAAAATTGGAGACCTACTGATGATCCACGCTCCAACTTATAGAGAAGCGAAAGCTACTTTGTGTATTTTGCAACTAAAACAACATGTGCATCAAACTGCCCTTTCGACAATACTAAAATCAAGCGGCAAAGTTGTATGCTTTCACATTTCTGTGAGCAACTAACTACTTGATGACAAAAAGGCGAAGCCAGCAATAGCCTTTGTTTGTTGGCATGTTTGTTTGGATCGACGACAAAAAGTGCAGGCTACGGTCACCAGAGCGGGACATTTCTAGGAACGACCCGTTTGTCGTTTTGCAGCTAACATTTGCTGCCGTGTGATGAAGTTTCTGGACTCCCGCCTGCCCCCTTGGTTCGCGACCCACATCGAAGATACACCGCGAGATCAATGCCGCCAGTGATCGAACTCGACGCAGGTTTAGAGGTCCCCCGTCTCGGATTGTCGGACGTAATTTGTATCGGCTTGCATAGTTGCATTTCATGTAAGTGATCGACTGGGATGCGTTGATCACAACATAATACCAGTGATAGGTCAAATCCGAAATTCGATGTATTTTAAGTTTTAACAAAATAAGATTTATTTACAGCAAACTGATAAAAAAATACAAAAAAATACTCACTACCTTTAATCGAAATTTTATTGTGATTGGGAGTTACTAACATATGATTGAGCGATATTATTTATTAAAGTCGCGGTCAGATACATTTGGAACAAAGCGTACACCGGTATTGATGATGGACTATACTTATAATCAATCAGAAAAGCTAGCCACGGTATTTGCTGTGTTAATCAAACAGAAAGAAGCGTTGATTAGTAATAATTATTTTTGCGCCAATAAAGAGTGTCAATAAAGAGGAACCAATAAACTAAAAAGTTCCAGTTCCTTTTCAATCAGTTAATCGCAATTGCTTGCCAGTAAAGTAGAGCGTTATTTATATTATGTCTTCGTTTAGAATGGCAACAGAATTGCATGCTCAATTATTTGCCCAGACTTGGTTTCAATTCACTTGCAGCGTCAGCCAATTTGTGTCGACAAACAAACCTGAAGCTCGGGGTGCTTGCTAACCTTAGAACTGTGTGTTGGGGGGGGGGGGGGGGGGGGG
>LVVV01432136.1:0-13424 GCA_001676325.1 Amphinemura sulcicollis
AGGGTAGCAGCGCGATACGGAGTCGTTGGTACTCCGAGCTCTATGGATATTCAAGAGAATCTACGAATAACCTGTTATCCAAGCTAACGACCTAACGTTACAATTACAGCTCGCAGGTTGAGTTTTCTGCTGAATTTTCATAACATTTCTCTATCACCGATGTCAACCATAGGATATAATATTTACTTTTACTTGACGAGAGTGACAGATCATAGCCGAAGGAAGTTCTACCATTTATGCCATGGTTTTACCACGAACTATAAATAATAATGTCGTGGGTATTTGGGGCCCTAGTGGTCAGTCTCACATTTTTCGTATATAAGGTGCTATTTAATAAAATTTCATAAAATGTATAGACATTTATTTTCTTGTATCAAAAAATTTTCTACGAACAGGGGAAAATACAGTTCATATACATAGGCATACAAATAGTTAGTGATACAGTGATACAGGCTGCGCCAATAAACCCATTCCTGTCAGATTATGGGCAACTTAGTTATGAGTGCCTGAAATGGCTTGACCAGGCATTGGCAATCATGCACACTTCGATATCAAGTGAAGTCGAGCCATGTCATTATGCCTAACAAATCAGGATACCTATGAAAGGACAGGATTCTTCGGAAGCATGACACAAAGGGTTATTTTACATAATGAAAGGACATCGTTTACACCTATTTATATAATATATTTTAATTGTTCAGACTTTTGGAATATTTTCACAGTGCTATTTTGTTAATATACCGGTACACATGTCTTTTCTGATAATCACATTCGCCTTTTAAAAAGCAATGCAAAGAATGGTGATGACAGCATATAGCATTATGCACCACATTCATTGGTTTGGGTAGTAGCTATTAGGCTATTGGCTGAAGTAATGATTGAATTTGACAATTTATTGATGTTACAGAACAAAAACCTCCACACTAGGCAAAAGACAAATTAATCCTGAAAATTAGAACACAAAATCACTGCAAGTCGTAATGGTTCTGTACACTACGAAAAGATTGATACAAAATGGCACACCATCCAAAACGATCTTCCTTGTTATTGATATTTTAATACATATAATCAATTTTTTTAAAATTTCCTATTATAATTCCAAAACCAACAGGACATGGCCATTAATCATTGACACAATTTTCTTGACAATATAAACATAATTAAATCATAATGTTTGGTATTTTTCTTGGCAAAGAGTTCGCTTACAAAGCTATAGAGCCGAAAATAAGACCTCTGCCATACATTTGTTAAATTCCGTGATCCCTCCACTATTTTAAACGTTTTGATTAGTGAATTTCTCAAGTTTAAGTGAACTATTTACAGGGTGAGGATGTCATGATATTGTTCAACATGAAATGCAGCAAATTACTGACCTTGCAAGAGAATTTAAGACCTACTATATTATTACTGCTTCATACGTTTCATCAGGGTGTAGAACAATTAGGTAATAATTTTCAAATTGGTACTGGAGGTACTGATATTAACTAACAGCCACCCATCCGTTACTAACCAAGTAATCAAGTATCTTTTTCTCAGGCCCGGAATCTGAATCTTCTGCAGATATAAATGTCTCTTTCTTCATGCCGTTATGTAGGTGCTCCTAAACACAGAAATAAACCAATGAAATGGCATTCTCTGGAAGCATCACACAGCATTAATACATATCGCAAACTCTTTAGCAAACTCTGGCTGTTTATTTTGATATTTTTCTCAAAAACAAGAAGTAGATCATTACACGGATTAATTGCAGAGAATAAAATTTCAATATTTTAAAAGTAACAAACTTACTTTTAAAAGCACTGACTTCCATGAAACATATTGGATAGGCTTCAAGTTTAAAGACTCACACAACTAGAATCAAATAACATTGATGATTAGTGACATGGAATTGCACAAGCACACCTTATCAATACAGATCAACAGTTGGATCTTTGAAGCCAGAGTAGGTAGTAGCAGAGGCTTTCTCCCAACCGCTCAAGAACAAGAACACCTCACCGACTGATTCAGGTAGAAGAACATTACAACCTAACCTATCTTTGGTATGATTTGCATTTAGATTTTTTGCAATACCACATTGCAAAGTAAAACAAAGGCACCTAATTCACCGATCTCATGTGTTCCGGTAACATGTTTTGATTTGCATTTTGCTCAAGAAAACTATCTGCGGGTACTGGGTACGTACCTATAACTGCGGTCGATCGACCGACTTTCCATGTTTGGTGGCCTAGCATTTCTCTATAGCAAGTCGCATCAATAGAACTCCCTGTATTAGAACTATCATTTTGCCAGAAATGGTCAAAGCTACAACTTTAGAACCAAGCACTACCAGCTTACAGGTTTCATTTACCCTTCAACCCAAAATTTTAAGTTGTTAGCATTTTCAACTTCAAAATGCATTAACGGTTTTGCATTTCATTTCAATATACAAGACAAGTTTAAACACTGTGAAATTTGTGTTCACCGTCATAAACATCATTGATTTCAATACATATTTAGAATCAATCTCAAGAAATAGACATACACATCCGATATTCATCACGTTTTGGGTAGAATTTCATTTACATTTCTACGTACACTCGAACAAAAAGCATTGTAAAGATGCTTTAAATCATGGTGGCTAACACAATGAACACATCGAAGTTAATTAGGTAAGTTAATAATCGGAAGTTAGTAGCAAATAGAAAGCACGCTACGAAACGATGCACGAACTCCACGACCGCGGTTTCATCTCGTTTGCCGTGACGGTTACCTTAATCTCACTGGGCGACAACAGCTGATGGGCGGGGCAAGAGGACAGACTGGTGAGGGTAGCGCCCTCCCCCTCACTTTCCGCCTCCTCCCCCTGGCTATCGTGGTTGTTGTTGCGGAGGCCGCTTCGACTTGGATACGGGCTTGCGGGTGAACAGGAGGCCTCGCTTCTTTCGATACTGAAACAGCGATACAACACTGTCGGGTTTCGTTTTCCAGCAATTCATGTGGCTACAGATGAAGGGCTCGGTTCGGCTGCACATTTGAGAAGAGCAGAACGAAATAAACCGTTTGGCTCGGCAAGTGGTGACGTGAAGGCTCAGGTAACGGTCGTTGATGACGTTTCGGCTCAAGTCTTTGGCACCTTCGAGTGTATAGTGTATTTCCGCTGCCACGAAGCTTAGGACATAATGTCGGCAAACAGAGCTTACAACTCCGTGAAGTAACAAACATAATCCCACTCTTTCCTTCTGCACACTAAAGGCTGACAGGAAGGGCATGAGTCGACCCATGGACGAAGAGTAAAGGAGATCACTAATTGAAGTGAACAAAGGGTCAAACTGATGAAGTTAGGGCAGGAGAACAATTTTGGGAAATAAAATGTCTATTTCGAGTTTATTGGCCGATGTAATTTAACAAAATCATTATTTTTCTCCGGAAGGCTTTACTTAGGCAGCAGCTTGCTTAAGACTTAACATCAGGATTTGGGGAGTGTATTTATTAATTACTTACAATTGAAATTAAAATCACTATGGTAATAAGAAACATAAATGGGAAATACAACATCAAAATAAAAATTCTATTGTACTGGTAGCATTCAAAGATTTCTGCCATGCATTAAAAGCTAAGTAATAAGTATGTACTCACCCTCTTCTTAGTTCCATTGGTGATGACATGCGCTTTGACTCGCTGCTGCCCTAGGTGAAACAGAAACTGCTTCAATCCAGAACAAACCCAAACAAGGGCCAAAGTGAGGGCACAAGTGACGCTCGCTAAGCGCGGCTACTCAACAATATCCTAGCGCAGAGCGCGCCCCGAACAGTTTGAAAAACCCAATTTGAGATTCGAACAGCACAAAGCTGATTGATTGATTGATTATTGGGGTTTAACAATGCACTATTTTGACATCTTGCCTTGTAGCACTGGTCTAATGGCATCGGTGAATGAGTGGATGATGAGGAGCACAAAGCTTTTTACAAGTGAGTTATAACCGTGAGAAGTCATAGTTTTCTTCGGTGGTACACTCGAGACAAACACTGTTGTGCTTACAGATTTCGTTTCTTTCCAGTGGTCGTGGTGCAGCCGTTCCTGCTCGAAATGCACGCACTCCTCCTTGCTGGTGAGCCCGTTCCTGCGGTAACGCATCAGCTCCGAGAGGCGGAACTTCAGGTCCTGCTTCTGGACCAAGCCCTGGACGAACTGTTCGTGCTCCTGAGCCGTGTGAAACCGCGTGAACACGCGCAGCCGATCGCTCAGGTCCCTGGAACCATCAGGCACAATCAGCTTATGGGGAACAGATCGTTCGAGGTTAGGTTAAAATTGTCCAGCCTTTTAACACACTATCCAACCATGTACTTGTACTTCAGAAACACCATTCAGGCTTTTGGCACATTATTCAAACAGATTGAGATAAATTATACTTCATTTTTTTCTGCTTCTACTTTTCTTTTTGAGCTATGTGCTTGCCTTTGGGACCTTGTGAGTAGGTACCAATAATTTGAGAAATGTTACAAGCCCATGTAGATATCTACCACACACAATTAGACTTAATCAATTGCCACAGCTTTACATTTGGGGACGAGAATGTCGAGAATCGACTCACTTCTGCTCCTTGGTCTGCTTCTTTTTGCCGACCGAAGTCTTCTCCTTGCGGGTGGCAGCAAAGAACTGCGATATCAGCTGGTAGTCGCGGGCGACGCGTTTTCGGCTGGCGCGGGCTCGCAACCGACGCGTGAACATGTCTACCTGCGCGAGCTTCAGGTTGATGTCGAGCTCGTCGTCCTCGATGTTGTTCACGTAGAGCGGGGAGACGAGGGCCTCGGCGCCGTTGTCGTATTCCTAGACGGACAGAACGCAGCGTAACATTTGTACATTGTTCGGTGTTTAAGGAATATCATGCCGCAGCTTTTTATTGAAACTGTTGCAGCGGATGACGGAGCTCATATAAGCTGGTCTGCCATGGAGTTGATAGTTCTTCATAGGGATGGAGAAAATATCGATATATCGATATGTATGGAATATGGATACATTTTTGGATATCGAATTTCATTATATTATAAAGAAAGCTGGGAAAGAGAAAGGAAACGCAGCTTACCGAGAAAATGTGAAAAATAGGCTGCGACGGAACTTGTAGACGGATATATTATAAATATTGAATTATCGATTCGGCATCGAAAATATTTCTATATGAATATTTCGCTATTATGATATTTTCAAGTTGCTCCATCCCCAGTTCTTCACATTTTGTAAGACTATTTCAGTGTAAAAACTTTAACAGACAAATTATTCGGTGTGCAAGTGGCCAACCTGAACGCTACGCCCCCGAATTTAGCCTAATTAAACAAGCGTACCCTCTCAAAGTCGTCCCTCTGGGCCATGTACCCAAGGAGGGTGGCTTCTTCTCTCGAAGCGTCTGGAGGCGGAAGTCTGGATGTGACTTCGGGTGAAAGAGGGCCGCTGTCTGCACTCGTGTGGTCGGTTAGCTTGGGCACGGTACGGGAGGCGCCCGCCGTCGGCCATATCAGTCGGCCGATGCTGCCTTCTAGGAAACGGGCTACATACTCTTCTTTAGCTTCCTCGGGCGTACGAGTCTCTATATGTCGGCTTATGTCTTCCCAGTTGCCGAATCCGTACTGTTCGATGGCATCCAAAAGATGAAGCTCCTCTCTAGCTGACCATCCGCCGCGACCAAGGCAGACACCGATTGAGCCAGAGTCCTGGAAAACGCTCGGTGAATATCACACGGATTTCGTTACACAGGCTCAAGTGGCATACAAGTCTTATTAGAAGTTTTGTATAATGATCACTTTGGGAAGGGCCAGCAATTACTTCAGGTATGTTTCCAAAGTCTAAAATTATAATTAAAATAAAATATTTCATACCATAAATTGATAGGAATGGTCATTTTTGTGAATTCCAATTTCAGCACCCGCAGAAAAACACTGCAAGATAAACAAAATATAAATTTTAAGCCTTAAGGGTGTACTTTGAAGGGTTACACGATGGAAAAATAATATCCGAGCAAACTTTGGAATACACAACTGAAAAAAAATCAAACAAAAATTAATTTCAAGAAATCCAATGTTAATTTTCAAAAACCCCGGGCCAATGCACTGCTAGGTGGATCACGTGACACCCTAGCTGGCAGATTCTCTTACCTGCAAACATAGGTCAAAATCGGAACATTCGGCACATTTTATTCTTAGTCCCGCTATATCATCTTGACAGTAAGTGCAATTATATTTTGCAAAGAGATCTGTAAAATAACAGTATATTAGAGATTCCGCGACACAAAATTTTCAGAAATATTTGCCGAAATTCAAATTTGTTGACATGAAACACATACCCGCCATTTTCTTGTTCTGACGTCATATCATTTGCATTCAGTAGGCTTTGACCAGAAACCAACTGCAATACAGAGTCATTTTCTACCAACTACTTTCCCTAAATAAAAGGTACCAGCCCTTTGAATGTTCTTTTCACCTTTGTACACACAAGTACGCGGTTACGATATACAAATCTTGGCAAAAAGTTATCACATTAATAGTTGCCCAAGCCTGGGCGTCGACGTCCCAAGATTTTTAATACCGTAAAATGCCACAAGGCAAGTGAGGACTCTGGCATCGATGTACTCCCACTAGTTCGGGGTATCTCGCTAACGTTCGGATTCTATTTCCGTCTACCAACATTCCACAAAATAATATAGAAATATTTTGCCATATCGTAATATATCTGTAGGTTGGCAACATTCCTCCTCGAATCCACTTGCTCACTTGCTAACGGACGGACATATTGCGAAAATGAATTCTGCCAAGGTTCCGTCGGTTTTATTTTATTTTTGATAGAATATCAGTATTTCATTTAAAATTTTTAATAACATTTTATTTCCTTATTGCAGAGGTCGTTTCAAGTGGCGCAATCGTGCGCCAGGCAGATTGCCACTGCCCAAACTCAAAATGCAGTAGCTTCTGCTAATGTTCCTATTCGATATTCAAATATCAAGAAAATCCAAGAAAAGTTCCAGGTAGAGCTATTTCGTCGCTGGAATAGTAGGATATTATTAGATAATGGAGGAATGGTTGCATGCTTTCCTGTTTGGCTTGTTATTTGTCTCAAAGTCAACATTTTTCTTATGGCAAGCCTCGACAAAACCGAGGCAACTACCAAAAGTCGCATCGATTTGGTCTAATATCTTTCCTAATTTATAGGTCAAAGATGGTCAGCTCGTCTTCTTGAAGGGTGGGTTGCTGGACAAGATTCTCTACCAGGGAACAATGGGCATCAGCTTGTTGGGTGTGGGCTTAGTATGCAAGCTCATCTTCGACTTGGCCAACCCGCCTAAGCCAGAATAAATCGCTGGCTATCCTTAGAGTTACATGTTTAGAAAAATGCTGTCACATATGTTTGTAGATGGCACTGCTGGGTAAAACTGCATTTTTATTTTCTCTTCAAGCTAACTTATGATAATTCTTGTAGATTAGGAAAACTGTATATTATTATTGAATAAAACATAAGCTACAAGTTACAATACAGATATTTTTTTTGTTAAATGTTAAAAAAAAGGTAATTGCTTGACATGTATCATCAGAATTTGTCCTTTATTGTTGGATGAGCAAGCAAAGCAAGCAAAATCCATTCAATTACACTAATCCAGGAAGCTCTTCACATTTTTTTCTGTTTGTTCGCTATGTTGCTGCCAAACGAAAGCACGGATTGCGATGAAATTTTCAGGGAACCTTGTATCTAAGATTCCCATTGTTTTTGAGAACGATCCGAGCAGTGCTCTTCCTTTTACAGCAGTTCTACATTTGTTAAATTCATACATTCAGTCTTAAGATTGTTTTTATGACCCCAGTGGAACGCGCTGATCAGTACTTTCACGGTTGAATTGCATGGCTCCTGTATTTCGTGTCAGAAAGTGGGATGACTCCTGAAACTCGATTCGCTCGCTCATCCTTTCAACGCGAAAAGGTGATCGCAGCGTTTGCTAGTATAAAAAAGCCCACATTGAATTGCGAACTTGTAGAATATTGAATATTAGTTAGGAAAAATGGATATGTAGTAGAATAGTTTATCTCTTGAACAAAGATTTCTTTTGAGATGCCGACTTATTCCAGAAAAGGTACCCAGTGATTGTGAGTAAACTGGTAAGTTTCCACCTCTGCCTTGAGCCAAATATTTAATGAAACGATGATAAAACAAGAATTCATTTTCAAACGAAATGCAGCAAACTCATTTTCAGCAATGAAGCACTGTAAAACTAAAAACACTTCACAAAAAGTCACATCTCACTAGAACACAAAATAGGAAATCCACATTCTTGCAACAAGCATGAGTTTGTGCCCACTCAATAAAACCACCTAGGTTCTTCTACAATATTTGACACATGGTTAAGTAACTTTGACAAGCGACCTGTTGATTATCGTTGTCATGCCAACTGCTAAGGCACTGTCTTCTCACATTTTGTTCCTTGGTAAAAAGCTTTTAAATAAGTTACATACTCGATGCCAACCTCTATATTAACACAGACAAACAAATTGTATCACAGTTTAAAATTATGTAGTACTAATGTCATTGTATCAAACATCAGAAGTATGCTATCTCCTACTTGAGCTAGGTGGGATGTTAAACCAAAATGACATTTATCAGTTATTCATTTCAGCAGTGCCTTCAGGATTTGGCTGAACCTGGTCAGCTTTTGAACTTTTTTGAGATTTAGTCTCCTTTTTCTTAGGTTTAGAGGATTTTGTTTTAGCTGGCTCTCCTTCTGTCACTTGATTTTTGTCCAAGTTTCTGTCTGGCACAAAGTCAGTTCCCTCTAGAGATCTATTTTTGGATTTCTTTGCTTCACTTGTAGTCCTCTCTTGTGCTGCATCAAGAATTGCATCATTTTTGACCAATTCATTGTCGTCTTGCAATTTCCGGCTTTGCTCATCAAATAATGTAATATCCGCTTCAGAATCCAACTCGTTTGTTACAACTTGCTCCTCTAGTTCCGATATTTCTTGTGACTTTATTTCAACCACACTGGGTGCAGGATGTTTCTTTTTTTTCTTTTTAACAGCCTTTGCCTTCGGAATTGAAGGGGTTTCCTCGACTACGGACTGGATTTTGTCCAAAGATTCACTTACAAAAGACGGTTCTTCGTCCTCTGTTCTGTTATCAGCATCAATTGGCTCATTAAATCCATCACCTTTGCTTTCGTCTAATAAGGTCGCCTGTTCCACTGTCACATTCGCGACTTCATCGCCGGCCGACTCGGTCTTCACGGTCTCATCCAGTCTTGTTATACCCAGGTCACCCAACTTCGTCAAATCAAGCTCACTCTTTGGTTCGCTTACCGCCTCTCGGAGCAAGGCTTTTCCTGTTTCATCGGACATCGTTTGCAACTCGTCTCCGATGAACGCATCCAGATCATCATCAACAAAATCATTGTCGATTGGATACGCTTCGCCTGGAAAACCCTCCCTGTAGAAATCATACTTCCTTTTTAAAATAAAAATCATCGGTTTCGTCTTGATTCTGATTGGCGGAAAGTTGTTGTAATTGAAAGCGATCTGCGAGAAGCCTTCGACCGACTCCAAAATTATGTGCGAGCGCAAGTACGGCTTCAAGTTCTGCGAGTACTTGCTCTTTGCTTCAATCAACAGATGGGTGAACTCCATCATCTCGTCGCTGCCGTGGGTGAGGTTCTCTTCTTTGCTGTATCTGGAAAACAAGTGAGCTCTCAGTCGACCACGGAGCCCACAACTTTGGCAAAAACTTCGCCTTGCAAGCTTTGCTGATGCGGGGGAGTCGTAAAGAATCATTTTCCTTGCTGAAGGTCAAGCAAGGGATTGGAAAATCTTATATAAACTTGAAATTAAACTGCTCAGATGGTTACAAGACATGCCAACTAATCAAGTCCAACCCAATAAATCTTCAGGGTAGCACAGATCTTCCAGACTAGGTACCTACCTTAGGTACTTAGGATGAGGTATATAAAGAATAAAGAGGGAATGAAGTGTTGAAAGAATGCATCATTTACAAACACAAAAGTGTAAAGAAAATTATTGACAAATTAGGATGGGAAGAATAGAGAGGATAGAAGAGGTTGGGATTTGTAGAGAAGGGAGTAGAAGAGTGGAATGAGCTAAAAATGGAGAAGAATATGCTAGAAGGCTTAAAACTGTTTAGGGCTGGTCTTAATTATCTATACTCAGACAATGTAACAAATACTAAAAAACTGTTTTAATAAAATACTAATAAAAAAGACTTGGCTCAAGAAGAAATAACGGTTTGCTTTGTTTTGTTTCCCTGAGTAAGCTGGGTCCACGAGGTCCCTCGGCCGCACAGATCTCCGTCCTACCTCCAGTCGGCGTTGGCTTGAGTGAAGCGAGACACGCCCGTCTGCGCGGTCAACACGTCGATGTGCACGGCCACGCGGGTCTCGCCACGCGCCAGGTGGTGGAGCCGCGCCATGGCGTGTCCGCCAGGGTAGTTGGAGCCCGCGATGCACAGGAGGAACACCGTGAACGCTGCGTTCAGCGCCAGGTGCGCCACCACGCCCAGCGACAGCAAGCCTTGGAACGGGGACTTGTGGCGGTTCTCCCAACTGTAGGGCGGAGGGGGCGGGCTTGTGTGAGAAGGTCGGAACATGGCTGGTGAACCCATGGAACTTTTAAACACCTCCAGATGCTTGATAAGCTACTAGGTAAATTTCCCCCTTTGCATTATATTATTTCAGAAAAATGTAGGGGGTATAATTCACAAATTGTAGATGCAAATGTGGATGTGTATGGTAAGTGTTGGAGGAATAGGATGACCTTGTTCCTCTTTCCATCTAGCCAGCAAGATTTCACCTTTTAGTTTTAAGGGCTTATATTTGGCACAAGAACTGCGCGGATCTTTCTCAGAAACAATGGGGATCTTTGTTCCAAGGTTGATTTTGGTAATTTCATGGCAATCCATGCTTCCATTTTGCCACTAATCTGCAGAAAAAATCACAACCTGTTCTTTTTGGATTGAAAAGATTTAGCTTGCGTGTCCAATTATGTATTACGCAGTCTATATCATGCACTTTATATTTTTGACTATGTTTACCCATCCGCTATGTGATTACAAACTGCGAATAAATCAATGAATAAGCCAATTCCATCCAGGGACCACAAGGACACAAACAATGACCTTGAGCTTTCCGACTCACATCCTGTGACAAGCACTAGCAGCCGCGACGTTGAGCAAAGGGAAGACGTAGATGATGAAACGTAGCTCCTTGTGTGGCAGGAATGAGAAGAGCAGAACAAACGCCATCGCGGGCAGCAGCAGTGTTCGCACACGCGCGTCGTAGTATGCCCCGAGCGGTACGAGGAACACTGACCACGCCATGCCGCGCGGAATCGCTGAATAGAAGTACCACAGGAATGGGGAGGTCTGGCCGATTGTCAAGGGAGGTTACCGGCATATGCATTTTTGAACACAATCCTGCCTTTGTTTTCTGGCTTTAATTATTTGAAGTAAAATTCCTTCCTTCACTTTATCCAATAATTTTCAATATTATTAATTATTATCTTATCTTATCCTTTTCTATCTTCACCTCTTCCGAAACCCTATTCAACCCATTAGCACGGTATCCAAACACAGAATTTCTGTTTTTACACTTCCCAAAATCTGTGCAGTCTTTTGAGTTATGACATACCTACCGTGCTACAAACCAAATACGTGTTTATGAGGTGAGAAAGGCAGCAGCTGAATCATTATAAATTTGTCTTTTCTTGCAACTCAATTCCAAACTTCTGATAAGTTGCTTTCCTTCCTTTCTTTACTCTTCTGGAAAACTGTCCATTTTTAGCCTTACTATTGAATCACCAATTACATATCATATCTGCGCTCATTTTAAAATGCAAAGGATACACCCCATTCGCTGCTCCGATTCAAAATCGTGTTGAAGAAAAAGACTTCTCCCTCGGGCCAAACTGGACGGTTCCAAAAGAACGAGTCAACAGCGAGCGTGAGAACTAAAAATGTTACTCCTGCCGGCACAGCGAACTTGAACAACCTGGTACAGAAGAAATTACATGTTAGTGACAGGGAATCAGATTCTGTATTTAGCTATGAACTGAAATTGATCTTTAAAAATTAGATCATAATCTATTTACCTGATTGGATGGATCCCTTTCAGGAATATCTCAGATAGCAGGAGAAGTCCGAGAAATATGCTTAGCTCTGCACGGAATATTATTATTGCCGCAGCTGAGAGGTAAATGAACTTGGCATGTTCATGTTTTATCCAAGAACTCACAGCAAGAAGCACTAAAAATATTTTCAAAAGTATAATGACAGCTTATTTTGTTTCCTGTCACGAATTGAAGAATGTTCACGAGTATAATTATAGATAGAACTTACCAAGTGGTAGCGCCATTATATTTGGGAGCGGCCGACTAAGGTAAAACATGAAGTGATACTGTGAAACGGTCACCCATATGAACCAGGAAGTAAGTTTCGAACTGAACACTGACTGGACAGTCTTCTTGTATTCGTTAAATGCCGCCAGCACACATAGTCCAAGTGTAGCACGAACTATAAAAAATTCAAAGAATATGCTCTCAAAATCATTTATCATTAGGTACCCTAGCCAGTTATTTATAAACTGTACGTAAAGAGATCTGTATTTTTCCCTCAAAATGCAACTTACCTATAAGTTGAGCACAGAACTTGCTCAGGCCTAGTGCATTGGTAGCTATAACTACAGGTGACGCTAAGATTGAGACTACGAGAGGACCGAGAAAAGTCCGAGGCACGACACCAGGAAATTCATGATGATCGTACTGAAACAATTTCACTGCATGCATCAGTCTAGAAAAAAAAGTACACCAGACAACTTTCATGCAGCAGCGCGCACACAAAAACAATTCTGAAAATAGTACTGTAGTGGGTGCAAAACAAAGTCTGCTATGAGTACCTCCGAGACATTTAGACCGTGGTATAAAAGATCATGAGTGGCTTGTAGGTTAAAGCTTTCTTCAACTTTTGTGTAGGGACAATACAAAAGATGCACCAAAGCCACAAAAGCCACTACAACGATTTGATCCATTTCCTAAGTTCAGAGTAAATACTTGTCACACAATGTAAAGCTCAAGCGCAATAAAAACTTTTTCTTTCCACCGGCTGGCACATTTGCGCACCGCATTCGCAGGCAGTCCGTGCCAAACGGGGATCGAACGAGGACCAAGGAACACATAAATACCCCCACTACTTGTGGCACGTGTGACCTGTGGGATGAAAACGTCACAAGCCATCATTCCTTTCGTTTGCTTTTGGCGGGCTGTTATTTGTTATACATTTTCTTGTCTGATTGCCATGGGTTCTGCTGGAAGAGGAGCATTAATTGTGTTCGAAGGGTGTGATAGAGCTGGGAAATCCACTCAGTGTAAAAAGCTGGTTCAATCTCTTCTCGATAAAAACATCAAAGCTCAACT
>LVVV01432137.1:0-13427 GCA_001676325.1 Amphinemura sulcicollis
AGCAACAAATATAAGGATTTACTCTTTAATATCCTTGAGTTGAAATTTAAGTGAGCAAAAATCAACGAAAAACGCACATTTTTTCATCAGGGGGCGGTCGCGCCCTCCGCCTCCCCCCTGTATCCGCCCCTGAGATTACTAAGTATAAACTATGGTTGACTGTACTTCACTACTTGTACTGGGAACTTTGGTGGTAATTATGGTAATTAATGAGTGACTAATGAGGTATGACGTCAAATTACCTCTTCTTTAGCATGTAGACGATGGTGCCGTTGATATTCCCAGTCAATTTTTCTGTGCACTTTCTCAAAAGACTTCAATGATATTCCTTTCAGGAGGATGTCTTCAGGAAGAGGTACTTTGGCAAAAACTTCTTCAATGTTGTTTAGCTTGAAAATTTTAGCCCCTGCAGAATCTACAACAAAAACACAGACTTGTATAACACATGCGCTTAATCCATTTGAAGCAATTGCTAAATCAGACAGTGTGGTTGCCTTTCAAAACGAAAGAAAGCAAACAAGTTACCTTCTTCCATTAGTGTACTTTTTCAAAATTGAAAATGATATTTTATATATAGTAGTACACTGTCAAAATGGGAAAATCACACTTGTTTGGGCCATGTTTCTAGCTATTATTTCCCTTCAGCCGGCCCAGAAGATGCATTGTTTGAGACAGGTGTTAGCTTATTAGTTGAAACAAGTTTAAATTACGAAAGCTTGCAATGGGCAGTAGCTTTTATTATTAAGTTTGCAACTGCACTTTCCAAAAATGTCATCCAATCCGTTAGCTCTCCCCAGCCAATGCATACCACTCTAGCCTTCAATTTCAATATCTACCTATAGGGATTTTTATGGTAGAAACATGGTTGGATTGTGCACCCAAGGCTGGAGAATGTTATGGGAAGTGGTGAAGAAAGGAGGTACCTATGCAACATATGAGAGTTGTAGATACATGATCCGTGATAGACAAAAGAACATAATAGCTTGTTGGCTCCTGCCATAACTGTACAGTAAAAGCGACAGAAGCCAAAAATGCTTTACAAAGTTCATTTATCTATTGCGGAAAAGTGATCAACAACCCACGTACATGGGTCTTCCCATTCTCATTTCTCACCTTGTGATATTATCCACTCACCTGTTTTCAATGCAGTCACATCAACGTTGATGAAGTTCAGAAGTGTTATTATCTCCGTGAGAAGATCTCTTGATCCGGCACTACATTCTTCGACAACAAGCGCATCGCCACGTAACCAATCAAACAGCACCTTGACAATGTCGAGCATTCGATCGCCAGTCACAAGCTCGATAACATCCGCTGGATCCATTGAATGAGTCGGCTCGGCAATTGTAAATTCTTCTCTGATTACCTTCTTCAATTCAACAATATCAGGCGTTGCAATGATTTCATCGCTGGGGGTGAAACCATTCACTTTGTCAACAATTGCCGGCAGAACAATGTCGGAAGATCCGTTGACGACAGTGCTTTCTTGTATGACTTCGTCATCGGTGGAGTTGTCACCCATATCTTCATCGTCTGTGCTGAAAGCAAGATGTTCTTCATTGTCGCTGTCCTCTTCTTCGTGAGGCGAGCTGTCCGATCCCTCGGAACTGTCTGAACAAGAGTCGTCAGATTTTAGTCTCCTTCGTCGCCTCCTTCGAAGTTTGGCAAGTGGGTTCTTTTTCTTCTTCGAGTGTGGTTTCTTGTGACCATTTGTTTCTCCATGAGGTTTTGGTGACATCAGTTTAGTTAATAATACAGAGTTGTGATTAATAGAGCTGGAAGCATTTATGACAGGTGTGTTGGAAGCAGAATCATCAGAATTTGTTGGCAAAGGATCTACAAAAGTCTCATTTTTACTTGGAGAAGATAGAAACGGAAATGACGTCAAGGAGCGGTGGAAAACAGAATCTTCTATCTGGTGTACTACTTGGTGAACTAGTTTAGACAGAATGCCAAGTATGAAAGCAACTGCAATCGAGTGCTGCATGGATTTCCTTGATTTCAATTTCCCTGTGCACATAAAGGAAATAATAATCATCTTCAAAATGATTTCTTCCTTGAGGTGCGTTGGATTGCCATCAGTTTCACTCTCTGCACTTTCAGCTTGCGATGAAAATGTGTCGTTGTGTTTCAAGCACTGTACTAAATCACCGACTATTTGATGACAAAGCTGAAATAAATAGTGAATAATTATTAGAGGTACCTACATTTTTAAATCGGTCACAACACACAAAACAAATGTTGTTGCAATAAAATTTCCATCATTCAGTTTGAACTTTGAAGGTTAAAAAAGGCATTTAGAAGGTAGTATGTAATATTCGGTACAACTTCAAACTAAAAGTGCAAACGGAACGTTCACTTGTCGGCAGGCTAGTAGTCAAGAAGGGATAGCTCCAAAATTCTATACATTTATTGTTTGCAAGTTTTAAACATCCACTTTACGCTCAAGTGTTTAATTCCATTTTTCACCAGTTTCCCAAATGCGTTTACATGCACAGCTTGGAAACTCGATTACAATAAACCAGTACGCAGTACCATAAGCCCTGAATCCTGTACACACCTCGTCAATGTGAAGAACGGGTTTGTCAAAGAACCAGACATCGGCCAGCAGCATGAATCGGGCAGTTAAGTAATGAATGTGCTCTCCGGGGCTCAATGAGGATTCAACCAAGTTGCCCTCAGATTCGCTGTACCGCTCCTCGAGCCATTTGTTGTTTTTCTCAAATATGCGCTGCAAATTTCCTTCGGCGCCTTCAAACGGTTGAGGACACATCAAGCTGCAAGAGACAATCACTTAAACAATATATTCTTGTAACATTCTTGAGCCTCATGTCTATTTTTTCCATGTAACAAACTTCTATAACTATTTCTAAAATGTGTAGTATTGAGTCGTGTGAAAAGTCTGTTTCATACCGATACGAATTTACGACCTTCAGTCCTTATTAGTTTTTTAATAATGACAAAGACATTCATAATCAAAAAGCTAGCATTGTAATTTTTAAGATGTGACACTATTATTCTGCCCAGTTAACCACCCAGTAGGTAGTACAGTAGGTTTTTCCTTAAGCCACTAAAACAAGGTATAGTTCAGAAGTTTTTGATATAGGCTGCGCTGATGAAAAATTTACTAATGCAATCGGTGCCAAAATTGAAGCTAAGATACCTTTAAGTTCCAAAGGTGATTAAATGTAAGCTGATCTAGCTCTGGTAACGCACCATCGCATGTAGTGGTAGGTAGCATCAATGCAGAAGTTTTTCTCTCCAGATAGAGTACCCAGCTGATTGTGAGGCCGGCCGATCTCTGAATTCAAGTTCAAGGCTTGCAGATAGTAACGCACGCTCAAGCCTGTGTCCCATGCTGGGTAGAGGTCCAGGAAGTATCTGCTCAGGTCGCCAAGATAAACCAGCGACCTGTGGGTAGCATCCCGTGCCCACTTCAGGCTGTCAGCATTTAATAGCTTGCTGGAAGGCGTTTTGATCTTCACTAATCCCTCGTCGTTGACCAGCAGAGGGAAGTCTGTCAAGCCGCGAAGATCTAGTTTAAACTCCATTTGAAGTCGGAGCATGAAATGGTAGTAATGTCCAACTCCTGATGCAAGATGGTTCTGCATGTATGTCATCTCTAGAGGGGTCCATTGATTATTCTGTAACAAAAATGAGGGAGATTAACTTCTTTGTTTATACCAGCTAAATTGTGTTTGAAGATAAATCAACTTTAACTGTCAATTTATTATTTATTGGGGATTACATTTGTGTGAGCTTGGTGGATTGGGGCAGGCTTATCAAAGAAGTACAAAATTGCTAAACATGCAATAATTTTACAAGTTTGCTATGTAAAATTTCAGTTGATGGTACACAAATATTGAGCATCTCTCCAAAATATCGTCAGCAAAATAGAACATCCAAATATATTCAAAAATAGTCAAGTGACTCTAATTTTTGGAATGTTCCAAAATATTCAAATATAATTCAGTGACTCTGACTTCAAAATTCAGAGTCAACAATTACAGCATGTTCCAAAAGATTCAAATGTAAATGACACTAAACACTAAACAGCAGTTTTAAGACTCACATTTACAACTTATTTGGCAGTAAACATATTATTGTAAAGTTAAAGTTAAATTATGTAAGATTGTTCTGTTCAGAATACCTTATCTTATAGTAAAAAAAACCACGGCAGGATAGTCAATTTTAATTTAAGATTCACGTCGCTCAAGGAGGTTGGAAACTTGTTCTTTTTTTTTGGAATTAAGACGTGTGTCTGGACTATTCAAACTTTCCATTTAATGTAATGTTACTTTTGTTACGTTAATTCTTACAGTAGTTTAATGCTAGACTAATGGAAATCCATGCAGCAAAGGTGATGTTTACCAGCCACTTTAAAGCTTTATTACGACTACTTAGGTTGCAGATGGGCTTTTTATGGAGCATTCTCCAAAAATTCAAACATAATAAAATCAAATGTTTTAAAATTCTGTCTTCAATTACACAGAGAGTACAGAAAAATATTGACACTATAATCTACCATAAATTATCAACTAACAATATGGGTACTGAAAATCTAGGTTGTGTAAAAGTAAAATAATATCACACGCTCTCATCAATATCACAGCGCAAATTGCAAAAAGCTGCTGATGCTTCGTTAAGTCATGCACCTACATATCATTAAAAAATTATTATCACTGCTAACTGGCCATAGGTACAATACCTTTCTCAGTCGCTTAGCACTTGCGACTACGTCGTAATATCCTTTCCGCCAAAGGATTTCCTCTCCTTTAAACCCATATCCTGATGGATCCGTGAACATTAGCCGCTCGCAATATTCTCGAAGCTTGACACGTTGTGCTTCCAAGCTCGTCACGAATAAATCGCTGCATGCCTGCGCTCGCCCTCGCCGCTCATCCAGTTGCCGTGACACATCGGAGATCCCTCTGCATTGAACAAACAAAAAGCAATAAGGAACTCAAATTCGTTCTCATAGTTAAATGCGTTTCGTGTATTGGAATGTAAGGTAAATAATCGCAAATTATGCAATCCACTGCTGAGATCATAAATAGACCTTGCCCTAGGTTATGATGGACCTATGCCCCACATCACCTGTACAGACGTTTGGCCAAATCAACACCCTCAATTCTCACATCCGACACAGGATTGTACGTGTTTATCATGGTGTCAACTCATTTTGTAGACAAGATGAAGCACATTGCCCACTAAAAAGCTCCAGAACTGAAATTTTGTGTCCTTCATGGATTTCGTCTGCAGTCCCTGATAATGGCGCACAGCCTTGTAACTTGATCGTCAGGTTTGGTTAGGAACGAATCGCCGATTTCTGGTGCTGTGTTGTTTGAAGGCTGTGGTTGATGCTCGTCGGCTTTGGTCGGCTTTGTAAACCGAGAAAAAAAGTTACATTTTAGCTTTTTAGGAAGCTTGACTCTCAGATTATTAACGATAGAACTGTGCATCGCATACGTGTTGTTGTTAAAGTAAGCATTCTGCAATGAGTCGAAGAAGACCGCACGAAGAGGAAGATGGATATGGTAAGTGACAGATATAACCCAACTTATGGTCTTGCCACAGAGGCTTTTTAGAGAAAATTTACTAACAAATCGCTTTACCTTTACAATAGCAATTCCATTTTAATGCTTAGATTTGTTTTTTAAATTTCAATTAAATTTTCGTGTCGTTGACACAATCAAAATGTCAACCCCTAAATGTACCTACAGAAGAAAAGTCGCAAAACTTGCTGCGCAGGATGCCTATGCCAAACTACTACCATAGCTACTACATTCTATGCTACTACCTATGCTACTACCAGCTACTACTATGGAAGCTACTATTTGCCTAACTCACTCAAATATTGACACATTGCAGAGCGCACTTATCGTAAGCGCCGCAGGGTTTCTGAGAACCAAGAGATAGAAGATCGCTTGGAATCGCTCATCCTCAGGGTTGGAGAAAAGGTCAGAGATTTGCTGGGACACCAACATCTACCTCAAAATAAATTATCTTTGAGTGAACAATTGTAATTTTTGTAAATTACATCATTTCAGAGCACATCATCCCTAGAAAGCAACTTGGAAGGCTTGGCCAGTGTCCTGGAAGCAGACTTGGGCACATTCCGTCTAAAGATTCTTCGGATCCTTACTGACTGCGCTATACGGATGCCAGAAAAATGCACTATCTACACAACTTTGGTCGGTCTCTTGAATGCCAAGAATTACAATTTTGGGGGAGAGTTTGTTGAGCACATGGTTCGGAACTTCAAAGATTCGCTCAAAGCTTGCAAGTGGGATGCTGCGAGATATTCACTGCGATTTCTTGCAGATCTAGTGAACTGTCATGTTATTGCTGCTGGCAGTCTTTTGCAGCTTCTTGACAACATGATTGACACCTGCAAAGAGGATGGGGTTCCACAGGTATGACCATGCAAGAAAAAATCTATTTTGCTCTTTTTAAATTACGACATGATTAAATTATTCATTTTTCAATGATTTTGCTGATTTCAATTTCTTAACAGGTTCGCAAAGACTGGTACGTCTTTGCTGTATTAGCTACTCTGCCCTGGGTGGGCCGTGAACTTTACGAAAAAAAGGAACAAGCACTAGAACATTTGCTCGTTTCAATCGAGGTATTTTTGGGTAAACGAAGTAAGAAGCATCATGCAGCTCTGCGGGTGTGGTCACTGGATAGTCCCCATCCTCAAGAAGAGGTAAATAATAAATTTTATTTAATTTAGCCACAGTTAAAAAGAAACATAAACTAAAGATGTTTTCTTGCTCAGTACCTGGATTGTCTCTGGGCGCAAATACGCAAGCTCAGACAAGACAATTGGGCGGAGAAGCACATCCCTCGGCCATATCTCGCTTTTGACAGCATTCTCTGCGAAGCTCTTCAGCACAACCTACCGACAATTCTGCCACCCCCGCATCACGAGAGCTACGAGTACCCTATGCCTCATGTCGTCTACAGAATGTTTGACTACACTGACTGTCCTGAAGGTCCGATTCTGCCGGGTGCACACTCAATCGAAAGGTTTTTGATTGAAGAGCATCTCCATCAAATAATTGAGGTTCATCATTTGGAGAGAAAGGACTGGTAAGAACCTTGTAAATCACCTATTATTGTGTAGAGAAACTTGTTAGGAAGATAATAATATGATCTTAGTATCCTGAATCCTAGCAGCAAAAGTAAATAAATTATCCCTAGTTTTCCTATAATTTCATTCCAAAGACCTTTTATTTATTCCAGTGCTGCTCATCTCCTGAATTTCCCGTACAAGCTGAAGATTCCGCTTGACTACTCGATCGTGGAGGTGATCTTCTCCGAACTGTTCCACATGCCGTCGCCCCGTTACCTGCAGATTGTTTACGGCTCGATCTTGATCGAGCTTTGCAAATTGCAGCCGAGCACCATGCCACAGGTGCTGGCTCAGGCCACAGAGATCTTGTTCATGCGGATTGACACGATGAACACCTCATGTTTTGACAGGTAATTTGTTGTTATCTCTCGGATACCTTTGATCTTGACGTCCCGTACGCAAAAGATGCCAGGTTGCAAATGACAGGTATCCTTCATGTCAAGTTTATTTTGGGATTTTCAATGTCTTGCTATTTAAACCCTGTAAAGAGAATCCAACTAAGGCCTGGTAATATTATTGATGAACTACACTAATCCAACAAGCTTCCATGCAGCAACAAAAACATCTGATGGGCTATCACCGTGGGGATCACTTATTCATATCATAGCACACCTAATTTTTGTCATAGATTATACTACAAGGCCATAGAGAATGTAAAATAAGAGGAAATAAGATAAAGAATGCAAGAAGTCCGTGTTTGAGCTAAGACACCAAAGATAGAGCTAACTTTTGTGTAATGCTTTACAAATTTCAGGGGCATTTCATAGTCTTGACATCAAAAGCATGAAAAATAAAATAAAAGCTTTATTTGGATGAACCCTGCTTTAGTTAGGTCACAAAATATAGAGAAAACAATTTACACCATATGAGTATCATAAAGTACAAAGATTTCTGCCGGTCATTATTTTGTGATGATGAACACAAAAATTCACCGGCCAACTGTTTCAGGTTTGTGCAGTGGTTTTCGTACCACCTGAGCAACTTCCAGTTCCGCTGGAGCTGGGAGGACTGGGACTCGTGCCTGCAGCTCGACACCGAGCATCCCCGGCCCAAGTTTGTCCGCGAAGTGCTGCTCAAGGCGATGAGACTTTCGTACCACCAGCGGATGAAGGAGATGATGCCAGAAAGCTACGAGGCATTCGTACCCATCAAGCCTGAGCCTACCTTCAAGTATGCTTTGGAAGGAGCAGGTAAAAATATCAATAATGTTTATTACAAAAACGTTTACATTCACTTAACAATTACATCAAATTGTTTTCTTGCATAACGGAGTCAAGCCTTACACCGTTTTCGCTATTGAATGCATACTTTGAAATATAGATTCTGAAATGATTTACAATTTTCGTTTGAAGCCAGTGTGACACAACAAATTGATAACATTACTACACCTATAGTGCCTATGAATGATAATTTTACACCCCATATGTCACCAAGAGCCCAACTTACAATTATGAAACAGAAACACTTTGAGTAGCGGCATCTCCTACCATCGGAGTAACAGTCGTGGCATTCTCGCTGGCGATAGCTCGTGCTTGGTTCGCCAGAGACATCACTAAAAAGTTCATAGTCGTCAGCGCAATATCTGCCGCCGTAGTTGTTGGCTGAGTTTCGCTTTCCGCTCCTGCTGTACTCTTTTCAGAAACCACCGCTTCGGTTTGCGCTTGGATGGTGGTGGCCATTGTTTCATCGTGGTCTGCTAATGTTGACGTTTCAACAGTCGTGTCTTCTATTGCCTGTGTTGTACTTTCAATGAGAGCTTCTGTAGTCGGCCTTTCTTTTTCTTCTACTATAGATGCAATTGTTTGAGTTTCTTCTGATATCCGCTTTGTTATGCTAAGCTCTTCAGCATCTTTGGATGGGAACTCCGTCTTCTCGTTTTTGCCCGTTGCAGTAGATAACGTCCCTGTCAAGGTTGTTAACGTATAGACTTCAGGAGTTGAAGTCGATTGTTGGGTAGATGCTTCGTTTTCGTTGGTCGATGGTATCGTAGTTTCTGGCTCTCTTGAATCACCATCGCCAGCAGTCACCGCCGTTTGCAAGTTTTCCAAAATCGAAATTTCCCCTGCCAGTTGTGCACTGCTAGTTGTCCATTCCTGATGGGCTGGTACTTTTTCTTGTGTTGTTTCTCTCATCTCTGTTTCTTTGGTTGGAGTTGGTGACTGGTGCGTCTGGTCTGTCGACGCTTGATACTGGAAGTTTTGGTTATCGTTTGCAGTCGGTGGCGGCAGCTGAGAATTTATCGAGTCTGGAAAGTTTTGATTCGGCCGTTCGTGCCTGATTGGTTCCAGCGTTGAAGGAATGGTTGAATCGACAGACGGACTTGTGATGAATTGCGAATTTTGATACAGTGGATCGGGCTCAGAATACCAGCCAAAAACAGGAGAAGGATTGAAATTTTGAGTTTTTATCCTGTACTGTGGATGTACTTTCTTATGATTTTCCTCCAAGACTTGTCTGTACAACGTCACGAAACGGGGGTCATACTCTTTGCCGCCAAAAGCTCCGCCATCAACGAAAACGGGGATGCCTTTGTACACCTGCGGCTCCGGTGTATTAAATCTGCCCGTAAATCGGTGCCTGCCAAAATCTGGCTTCGGTTCTCCGTGTTGGAAAAATACTGGTATAGTTTTCTGCTGGTTCACTGGCTGCTGTTGCGGGATGCGGAGGTCGTGGATGATGTGTTTGATCCCTCCTGGGCCCGAAGCTACGATCACGTTTGACCCGTCGGCCTGTATCCCAGGTGTCACGGTCTGTTGAAACAACGCCGGCCTGTGTTTTCGCAGATCTCCGTTCTCGTAAGTGATCACTGCTGGGTGCCCTTGGTGGAAATTATGCCGCTGTTCTTGATTCTGGTTATATTCGACGAGATTTTGCTGCGGTATTGCGCCTCTTTGGGTCCAAAAGAAGTTGTTATTGTGTGAGTCGGGAAATGCAAAGCCCACTCTCTTTTGCGCATGCTTGGAAGTGGGCTTAGGTCTCGGAGGCTGGAAATAATCGTTGGTGTACTTTGATGCAGGGAGCTTGTAATCGTTGTAGTCGTGCAATTTAGGGCGGAAATTTCGCTCATTTGGGGCGCGAGTTGGAGTGGAACTGCGGTGTTTTTCTCTCTCATAGTTTAGATTGTCGTCTGGAATGCTGTTTGTTGTAACGGGTCGATACAAGATTATGCGACCGGGGTGGAGGTTGTTTCGATCGTCATTTCTTCTTTCTTCTCTTGGTGCGTCATGGAAAGCTCCGTTTGAACCTGACCATTGCACAACAGTCTGAAATAAAAAGACACTCATTAATATGCACAATTATAATTGTAATCTTCCATCTGTTGATAGGTAGTTGATAAAAATGTAGTGCACTCAACTCTCTCTCCAATAAATCAAGCACCTTGATGTGGAACAAGATAGTGCATCAACCTATCCACCAAATGATTGCTTATTAGATTGCATTGGTGAAACTGAAACTACTTTGGTCTCTAACTTATACACTGCTTGCTATTTTGAATTACTGAAACTTTACTTTTACATCTACAAACTACTTTCTGCAATATTAAAATCACTACTCATTTTTTCTCAATATTAATTAACCCTTGGGGAGCATACTAAAATCACTTTCAATTTTAAACTGATTATTATAATTCGTGTCGAAAGTCTAATTGTCTTTAATAATCTTCTGTTAAAAGATGAACCTGCTAAAAATTGTGCCTAGGTAGATTGCATTTCCTATTAAACTACCACTATTATTGGGTAGTATTGCGTACATTTTGTGCTATATCATATTTCCACACTCCTAACTTTTAGATATTTTTATTTTTTGAACCAAACAACACCACAATAGTTTTACCAATCCACTTAACCTTGACAATTACCCTAATCTAAAAAAGATAAACTACCCAAGGTAATGAGCAGGTGCCAAATAGTGATAGATATTGGCTCACTCACCACCAACAGTATGCTGTATGCAGAGGCAAGATGCATGGTTGCACCTGTTCCAACTGAAGACAAGTGCACACTGAGCTCTCTTCCACGCTTGAGGATTGACACATTGTTTGCTAGCCTACCCACCATTCAAGTCATTAACTAATTTTGGCAGACAACACATTACATGACTTTCCCTCTTGCAAAGCCACTCCCAGATTAAATTATCTTCATGTATGTGCGACTTAACTCTTCGCTTCGTGCACCGACGCACATTGCTTTCTTCAAATTTGTTGTCTTACTCTTTCCTCTGTCTCTAACATATTTGTTCTTGCAAGATGTCTATCTGAAAATAAGTGATCTTTGCATCCTCGATGTTTTAGGTCAGTTTTTTTTTATTGTCATTGTGATTGTTGTACAAACAATATGTCACTAGCAGAGGTACCAGCTTGCGTACTGGTACTCGATATGGCAGATCTTTTCAAGCGGAACATGGCATGCAACTTACTGCAAGGTCAATTTTCTGACCCTAATAGAACAGAGGCATCTTCAGTGGGAAGTGAAAGCTTCTGATTTTGTGATTTTTGGATGTCTTGTGAACAAACATCCTAAAAAAATGTGTAAATTATATGGTGTGCAATTTCCATCACCGAACAATTAAGTAATGCACATAGCTAAGTGACCGTAACTAATGCAATTGGAATTTGATAATACCCTTTTATTATAGCACACCTTAGCACCCAAATACCATTAGGTTGACTCCACACTTAGCATTACAGCCTGGGAAAAGTCATGGGAAGGACGTGAGGAGGTGTTGATTGGAAATTCTGTCACAGAGAATTAAAATATATAGAATTTGTAATTTTTATGTTTAGAAAAGCCCTTTGCAACTATTTTGCCAGATTGGGGTCCAACCCCTTTGAAGCAACACACAAGTTTCAAATTATATAGGAATACCATTAATGTAATTTGGTTCCTTCAATTGCAGTAATTATTTCGATTTGAAATGACCTAAATCACATTTTTCTGTTTAGGTTCTCTGCCAGGAACAAATGCTGCTCATCAGTTAGTAGTCTCTATCAGACAGAAGTGCACCCCGGAGGAAGTGATTAACGTCCTCAAGGACTTGCCAAATCCGGGACAGGACGATGACCTAGACTCCCGCTTCAACCCTCTCAAGATTGACGTGTTCGTTCAGACGCTTCTCAACCTCGGATCGAAGAGTTTCTCACATTCGTTTGCTGCCATCTCCAAGTTCCATTATGTCTTCAAGGTGATTATGATCCATGGCAACACCTCTGTAGTAATGCAATTCATGCTGTTGATGATAGTCAGATAATAATATTTAGAAACTTCCTAACTCCACAGGTGAAATATTTCCTTCCATGTTGCATGTCACAGTATTTAAAAATTAAAACATGCAAATTACCTTGCATTTCCTTTCCTTTAGATGCTGGCTGATTCTGAGGAGGCACAGATCTGTATATTGCGCAACATGTACGAACTGTGGCATAACCACCAGCAAATGATGTGTGTGCTCATTGACAAGATGCTCAAGACGCAGATTGTCGAATGCTCTGCTGTGGCAAATTGGATATTTTCCAAGGAGATGACCGGAGAATTTACAAAGTAAGAAAATAATGAATTTTATATTGTCATAATGTACACTTTTTGTCTTTTTTTTAGGGATTTGAGAGAAACCCATTCTTCAAAATCCTATTTTTGTCAATTTCTTGCTGCATCCCCTTCAATTACATCCTCATAACTAAACTCTGTTTTAGACAACTAGCCTATAATCCTCACTAAGATTTTGATTGTTAAGAAAATCACCCAAGTCGCTGGTAAAATATCTGCATTCTCGTTTAACACGACTTCCCCAACCAGGCTGTACTTGTGGGAGATTCTACACCTGACGATTCACAAGATGAACAAGCACGTGGGCCGTCTGGGCCGCGAATTAGCCGACGCTCGAGAACGCCTCAAGGGCGCCGAGAGCGACAGCGAAGACTCGGAGGAGGGCGACGGCGCCGAAGGTGAGGGTGGAAACAACAACACGCCACGCAAGGGTGCCGGCGACAGAGAGAAGCCAACGGAGGACATGGTGGAGCGGATGGAGGAGAAACTCGAGGCTGCGCAAGCCGATCAGAAGAATCTGTTCCTTATCATCTTCCAGCGGTTCATCATGATCCTATCCGAGCATCTGGTCAGGTCAGATACCGATGGGAGGGATTTCAACACGCATTGGTACAAGTGGACCATTGGGCGGCTGCAGCAGGTTTTCTTGGCGGTGAGTATGAAACGCTCGTTACTTCGACTAAAGATTTATATTTTATTATTAAGTTTGCAACTGCACTTTCCAAAAATGTCATCCAATCCGGGAT